>OZ034811.1:15439701-15551284 GCA_964028335.1 Altica lythri
TAATGATTTTTCAACATTTTGTGTCAATATGTCAACTTATTAACGATTAATTGATGACGATTCTGTCCACCTAATGATCTATCAACGTTCTAACGATATTTATCTACTTTTTGTGACGATTTCTCAACTTTTTAACGATTTTTTCGTGTTTTTGTTGAAACTTTTTAGCGAATTTCATTTTTTTGTCGAATTATTCTTGATTTTTGACGATTTTATCAAACTTATGATAATTTTTCACCTTTTTTGACAATTTTTCAGATTTTTATGATTTTCGTCGATTTTACTTGGTTTTTGACGATTTTATCAGATTTTTCACGATTTTTCATTTTTTCGTCGATTTTTCTTATTGTGATCCCTTTTTTTGACGTTAAATATAAAATTCTAAATTATATTCGAAATTGAATAAAAATTTTATTTAAAGAAAGATTATTTTATAATAATAAATTCGATTATCAATAACAATGCATGGTTGTCGTGATAAGATTGCGGTATTTGCAAATTTTTCAATTTACTGATAACACAACGACATGATTAGAATGTGGCAACATTGGAAAACATTTACATTTTTTCATTTTCTATCGCACTCGATCATTCGCTTTTCGTACCTGCTCGAATAGAAACAGAATTTATTTTTTTTATCAAGATTCACTTTTTATTTGCATTCAAACATTTTAGTTAATGTGTGTGTTTCTGTGTTTTATTCTTGTTCGCTTCGATTTCATTTTTTCTGTTTATTAACAAAAATGGTGAGTAAAATTATTTTTTCTATCAATTCTCGAATGGAATTTGAAATTTGTTTTTCGATATGAATTTCAACTCGTGATCAATTATTTTGTTGTTTTCGTTAAATTGTAATTATATTTAAATCTAAATTTAATTTCAAGCAAACAAAAATTAATCATCATTTCTAATATTCAAGGTTGTTATCAATAATTTTGATTGCGTATGCCTTTTTTTTAACAAAATTTTTGTTTTAACATACTTTTTTTTTCGTATGATGTAATTTCGTTTATAGATACAAATGCATTTTGAATTTTTAAAAATCTTTATAAATAAGCGAGTTATAGCGATTTTTGTGAAAAAACAAAAGACGATCAACTTTTAAACTAAAAGAGATATCGATATAAGATTTTTTCTAAATTGTTAGGAATTTTATTAATAATAAAATACAATTTGAATTTTTGAAAAAACTTCATAAATAAGCGAGTTATAGCGATTTTTGTGAAAAAACAAAAAGACGATCAACTTTTAAACCAAAAGAGATATCGAAATGTGATTTTTTCTAAATTATGAGGAATTTTATCTGTAATAAAATGCATTTTGAATTTTTTAAAAATCTTCATAAATAAGCGAGTTATAGCGATTTTTGTGAAAAAACAAAAGACGATCAACTTTTAAACTATAGGAGATATCGAAACGGGTTTTTTTCTAAATTATGAGGAATTTTATCTGTAATAAAATGCATTTTGAATTTTTTTTTTAAACTTTATAAATAAGCGAGTAACAGCGATTTTTGTGAAAAAACAAAAGACGATCATCTCCTTAACTATAAGAGATATCGAAACGGGATTTTCTCTATATTATGAGAAATTTTATCCTTGATAAAATACAATTTGAATTTTTTAAAAAACTTTGTAAATAAGCGAGTTACAACGATTTTTGTGAAAAAACAAAAGACAATCATCTCCTTAACTATAAGAGATATCGAAACGGGATTTTCTGTATATTATGAGGAATTTTATCTATGATAAAAGAAAATTTGAATTTTTGAAAAATCTTCATAAATAAGCGGGTTATACCGATTTTTGTGAAAAAACAAAAGACGATCATCTCCTTAACTATAAGAGATATCGAAACGGGATTTTCTCTATATTATGAGGAATTTTATCTCTGATAAAAGACAATTTGAATTTTTCAAAAATCTTCATAAATAAGCGAGTTACAGCGATTTTTGTGAAAAAACAAAAAACGATCATCTCCTTAACTATAAGAGATATCGAAACGGGATTTTCTCTATATTATGAGGAATTTTATCTCTGATAAAATACAATTTGAATTTTTCAAAAATCTTCATAAATAAGCGAGTTACAGCGATTTTTGTGAAAAAACAAAAGACGATCATCTCCTTAACTATAGGAGATATCGAAACGGGATTTCTCTATATTATGAGGAATTTTATCTCTGATAAAAGACAATTTGAATTTTTCAAAAATCTTCATAAATAAGCGAGTTACAGCGATTTTTGTGAAAAAACAAAAGACGATCATCTTCTTAACTATAAGAGATATCTAAACGGCATTTTCTCTATATTATGAGGAATTTTATCTGTGATAAAAGACAATTTGAGTTTTTCAAAAATCTTCATAAATAAGCGAGTTACAGCCATTTTTGTGAAAAAACAAAAGACGATCATCTCCTTAACTATAAGAGATATCTAAACGGCATTTTCTCTATATTATGAGGAATTTTATCTCTGATAAAAGACAATTTGAATTTTTGAAAAATCTTCATAAATAAGCGGGTTATACCGATTTTGTGAAAAAACAAAAGACGATCATCTCCTTAACTATAAGAGATATCGAAACGGGATTTTCTCTATAATATGACGAATTTTATCCCTGATAAAATACAATTTGAATTTTTGAAAAATCTTCATAAATAAGCGAGTTACAGCGATTTTTGTGAAAAAACAAAAGACCATCATCTCCTTAACTATAAGAGATATCGAAACGGGATTTTCTCTATATTATGAGGAATTTTATCTCTGATAAAATACAATTTGAATTTTTCAAAAATCTTCATAAATAAGCGAGTTACAGCGATTTTTGTGAAAAAACAAAAAACGATCATCTCCTTAACTATAAGAGATATCGAAACGGGATTTTCTCTATATTATGAGGAATTTTATCTCTGATAAAATACAATTTGAATTTTTCAAAAATCTTCATAAATAAGCGAGTTACAGCGATTTTTGTGAAAAAACAAAAGACGATCATCTCCTTAACTATAGGAGATATCAAAACGGGATTTCTCTATATTATGAGGAATTTTATCTCTGATAAAAGACAATTTGAATTTTTCAAAAATCTTCATAAGTAAGCGAGTTACAGCGATTTTTGTGAAAAAACAAAAGACGATCATCTTCTTAACTATAAGAGATATCTAAACGGCATTTTCTCTATATTATGAGGAATTTCATCTGTGATAAAAGACAATTTGAGTTTTTCAAAAATCTTCATAAATAAGCGAGTTACAGCCATTTTTGTGAAAAAACAAAAGACGATCATCTCCTTAACTATAAGAGATATCTAAACGGCATTTTCTCTATATTATGAGGGATTTTATCTCTGATAAAAGACAATTTGAATTTTTGAAAAATCTTCATAAATAAGCGGGTTACAGCGATTTTTGTGAAAAAACAAAAGACCATCATCTCCTTAACTATAAAAGATATCGAAACGGGATTTTCTCTATATTATGAGGAATTTTATCTCTGATAAAATACAATTTGAATTTTTCAAAAATCTTCATAAATAAGCGAGTTACAGCGATTTTTGTGAAAAAACAAAAAACGATCATCTCCTTAACTATAAGAGATATCGAAACGGGATTTTCTCTATATTATGAGGAATTTTATCTGTGATAAAATACAATTTGAATTTTTCAAAAATCTTTATAAATAAGCGAGTTACAGCCATTTTGGTGAAAAAACAAAAGACGATCATCTCCTTAACTATAAGAGATATCGAAACGGGATTTTCTCTATATTATGAGGAATTTTATCTCTGATAAAAGACAATTTGAATTTTTGAAAAATTTTCATAAATAAGCGGGTTATACCGATTTTTGTGAAAAAACAAAAGACGATCATCTCCTTAACTATAAGAGATATCGAAACGGGATTTTCTCTATAATATGACGAATTTTATCCCTGATAAAATACAATTTGAATTTTTGAAAAATCTTCATAAATAAGCGAGTTACAGCGATTTTTGTGAAAAAACAAAAGACCATCATCTCCTTAACTATAAGAGATATCGAAACGGGATTTTCTCTATATTATGAGGAATTTTATCTCTGATAAAATACAATTTGAATTTTTCAAAAATCTTCATAAATAAGCGAGTTACAGCGATTTTTGTGAAAAAACAAAAAACGATCATCTCCTTAACTATAAGAGATATCGAAACGGGATTTTCTCTATATTATGAGGAATTTTATCTCTGATAAAATACAATTTGAATTTTTCAAAAATCTTCATAAATAAGCGAGTTACAGCGATTTTTGTGAAAAAACAAAAGACGATCATCTCCTTAACTATAGGAGATATCGAAACGGGATTTCTCTATATTATGAGGAATTTTATCTCTGATAAAAGACAATTTGAATTTTTGAAAAATTTTCATAAATAAGCGAGTTACAGCGATTTTTGTGAAAAAACAAATGGCGATCATCTCCCAAACTATAAAAAATATCAAAATAGGATTTTTTCTAAATAATGAAGAATTTTATCACAAAGTCAATACAATTTGAATTTTCCAAAAAACTTAATAAATAAGCGAGTTACAGCGATTTTTGTGAAAAAACAATAGACGATCATCTCCTTAACCATAAGAGATATCAAAAACGGGATTTTCTCTATATTATGAGGAATTTTATCCCTGATAAAATACAATTTGAATTTTTTAAAAAACTTTATAAATAAGCGAGTTACAACGATTTTTGTGAAAAAACAAAAAACGATCATCTCCTTAACTATAAGAGATATCGAAACGGGATTATCTCTATATTATAAGGAATTTTATCCCTGATAAAATACAATTTGAATTTTTGAAAAATCTTCATAAATAAGCGAGTTATAGCGATTTTTCTGAAAAAACAAAAGACGATTATCTCCTTAACTATAAGAGATATCGAAACGGGATTTTCTCTATATTATGAGGAATTTTATCCCTGATAAAATACAATTTAATTTTTTTTAAAAACTTTATAAATAAGCGAGTTACAGCGATTTTTGTGAAAAAACAAAAGACGATCATCTCCTAAACTATAAGAGATATCGAAACGGGATTTTCTCTATATTATGAGGAATTTTATCTCTGATAAAAGACAATTTGAATTTTTGAAAAAATTTTCATAAATAAGCGAGTTACAGCGATTTTTGTGAAAAAACAAAAGACGATCATCTCCTTAACTATAAGAGATATCGAAACGGGATTTTCTCTATATTATGAGGAATTTTATCCCTGATAAAATACAATTTGAATTTTTTAAAAAACTTTATAAATAAGCGAGTTACAGCGATTTTTGTGAAAAAACAAAAGACCATCATCTCCTTAACTATAAGAGATATCGAAACGGGATTTTCTCTATATTATGAGGAATTTTATCCCTGATAAAATACAATTTAATTTTTTTAAAAAACTTTATAATTAAGCGAGTTACAGCGATTTTTGTGAAAAAACAAAAGACGATCATCTCCTTAACTATAAGAGATATCGAAACGGGATTTTCTCTATATTATGAGGAATTTTATCTCTGATAAAATACAATTTGAATTTTTGAAAAATCTTCATAAATAAGCAAGTTACAGCGATTTTTGTGAAAAAACAAAAGACGATCATCTCCTTAACTATAGGAGATATCGAAACGGGATTTTCTCTATATTATGAGGAATTTTATCTGTGATAAAATACAATTTGAATTTTTCAAAAATCTTCATAAATAAGCGCGTTACAGCGATTTTTGTGAAAAAACAAAAGACGATCATCTCCTTAACTATAAGAGATATCGAAACGGGATTTTCTCTATATTAGGAGTAATTTTATCTCTGATAAAAGACAATTTGAATTTTTGAAAAATCTTCATAAATAAGCGAGTTACAGCTATTTTTGTGAAAAAACAAAAGACGATCATCTCCTTAACTATAAGAGATATCGAAACGGGATTTTCTCTATATTATGAGGAATTTTATCTGTGATAAAATACAATTTGAATTTTTCAAAAATCTTCATAAATAAGCGCGTTACAGCAATTTTTGTGAAAAAACAAAAGACGATCATCTCCTTAACTATAAGAGATATCGAAACGGGATTTTCTCTATATTATGAGGAATTTTAGCCCTGATAAAATACAATTTGAATTTTTTAAAAATCTTCATAAATAAGCGAGTTACAGCGATTTTTGTGAAAAAACAAAAGACGATCATCTCCTTAACTATAAGAGATATCGAAACGGGATTTTCTCTATATTATGAGGAATTTTATCCCTGATAAAATACAATTTAATTTTTTTAAAAAACTTTATAATTAAGCGAGTTACAGCGATTTTTGTGAAAAAACAAAAGACGATTATCTCCTTAACTATAAGAGATATCGAAACGGGATTTTCTCTATATTATGAAGAATTTTATCTGTGATAAAATACAATTTGAATTTTTCAAAAATCTTCATAAATAAGCGAGTTGCAGCGATTTTTGTGAAAAAACAAAAGACGATCATCTCCTTAAATATAAGAGATATCGAAACGGGATTTTCTCTATATTATGAGGAATTTTATCCCTGATAAAATACAATTTGAATTTTTTAAAAAACTTTATAAATAAGCGAGTTACAACGATTTTTGTGAAAAAACAAAAAACGATCATCTCCTTAACTATAAGAAATATCGAAACGGGATTTTCTCTATGTTATGAGGAATTTTATCCCTGATAAAATACAATTTGAATTTTTTAAAAAACTTTATAAATAAGCGAGTTACAGCGATTTTTGTGAAAAAACAAAAGGCGATCATCTCCTTAACTATAAAAGATATCGAAACGGGATTTTCTCTATATTATGAGGAATTTTATCTGTGATAAAATACAATTTGAATTTTTCAAAAATCTTCATAAATAAGCGCGTTACAGCGATTTTTGTGAAAAAATAAAAGACGATCATCTCCTTAACTATAAGAGATATCGAAACGGGATTTTCTCTATATTAGGAGTAATTTTATCTCTGATAAAATACAATTTGAATTTTTCAAAAATCTTCATAAATAAGCGAGTTACAACGATTTTTGTGAAAAAACAAAAGACGATCATCTCCTTAACTATAAGAGATATCGAAACGGGATTTTCTCTATATTATGAGGAATTTTATCCCTGATAAAATACAATTTAATTTTTTTAAAAAACTTTATAATTAAGCGAGTTACAGCAATTTTTGTGAAAAAACAAAAGACGATTATCTCCTTAACTATAAGAGATATCGAAACGGGATTTTCTCTATATTATGAGGAATTTTATCTCTGATAAAATACAATTTGAATTTTTGAAAAATCTTCATAAATAAGCGAGTTACAGCGATTTTTGTGAAAAAACAAAAGACCATCATCTCCTTAACTATAAGAGATATCGAAACGGGATTTTCTCTATATTATGAGGAATTTTATCCCTGATAAAATACAATTTAATTTTTTTAAAAAACTTTATAAATAAGCGAGTTACAGCGATTTTTGTGAAAAAACAAAAGACGATCATCTCCTAAACTATAAGAGATATCGAAACGGGATTTTCTCTATATTATGAGGAATTTTATCTCTGATAAAAGACAATTTGAATTTTTGAAAAATTTTCATAAATAAGCGAGTTACAGCGATTTTTGTGAAAAAACAAATGGCGATCATCTCCCAAACTATAAAAAATATCAAAATAGGATTTTTTCTAAATAATGAAGAATTTTATCACAAAGTCAATACAATTTGAATTTTCCAAAAAACTTAATAAATAAGCGAGTTACAGCGATTTTTGTGAAAAAACAATAGACGATCATCTCCTTAACCATAAGAGATATCAAAACGGGATTTTCTCTATATTATGAGGAATTTTATCCCTGATAAAATACAATTTGAATTTTTTAAAAAACTTTATAAATAAGCGAGTTACAACGATTTTTGTGAAAAAACAAAAAACGATCATCTCCTTAACTATAAGAGATATCGAAACGGGATTATCTCTATATTATAAGGAATTTTATCCCTGATAAAATACAATTTGAATTTTTGAAAAATCTTCATAAATAAGCGAGTTATAGCGATTTTTCTGAAAAAACAAAAGACGATTATCTCCTTAACTATAAGAGATATCGAAACGGGATTTTCTCTATATTATGAGGAATTTTATCCCTGATAAAATACAATTTAATTTTTTTTAAAAACTTTATAAATAAGCGAGTTACAGCGATTTTTGTGAAAAAACAAAAGACGATCATCTCCTAAACTATAAGAGATATCGAAACGGGATTTTCTCTATATTATGAGGAATTTTATCTGTGATAAAATACAATTTGAATTTTTCAAAAATCTTTATAAATAAGCGAGTTACAGCCATTTTTGTGAAAAAACAAAAGACGATCATCTCCTTAACTATAAGAGATATCGAAACGGGATTTTCTCTATATTATGAGGAATTTTATCTCTGATAAAATACAATTTGAATTTTTGAAAAATCTTCATAAATAAGCGAGTTATAGCGATTTTTGTGAAAAAACAAAAAAGGATCACCTCCTAAACTATAAGACATATCGAAACGGGATTTTTTCTCAATTATAAGAAATTTTATCGGTTTTACAATACAATTTAAATTTTTAACAAAACCTTTATAAATAAGCGAGTTATAACGACTTTTGTGTTGTTTTTATTCCAGTTATTAAATGACAAAAGTGATGATGATGATTTGGAATCGCGTTCAGTTGGTATGAAAAAGAAAAGCGAATTGTTGCAACAACTTTTAAAATTAGAACGAGAACCAGATGATGATAAGAAAAATGAACATTCTTCTACTGATGATACATTGATGAGAAGTTTAGGTTTTCCTTCATCACCGACTGATCGAACGAGAAAACGATCGATTGAAGATAAAGATGATAATACTTCAAGTAGTAAAAGAACAGCCGAAGGACCTCAGGTATGTTTTTCTTTTTTTCATTTAATCTACAAACTGATTGTAAATGGTTTTTATAGGTGTCATCCTCTGGTGCATCGATGGGAAATTCATTACGTGAACGTAACAAAATGTTGGCGTCACTTTTAGAAAAAAATCCATCAAATCATCAACCAATTCCGCCTATTCCTGCCAGCGTAATTTCGGCAACGCCGCAAGAAAAACTGCCACGGATTTCTGATCCAAATAAAACAATACAAATGGGAATGAATCAAAATACACGGATGCCTGTTAATAGGTAAGAAAATGACGTTAAATTGACAGTGTTCTGACAAGTTTGACAGTTTATAGTTTGTCATTTTAGTGTGAAATCTGACAAGGTTGACGTTTGACAATATGTTTACTGACAAACACTGTGAATAGTTCAATTACTGACAAAATTGACAGTTTGTAATTTCAAATTTTAGTGTGAAAAGTGACAAGATTGACATTTGACATTATATTGACAGTTAGAGTTTGACATTTGAGTGAGAAAATTGACAAGATTGACATTTGACTTTATATTGACAGTTAGAGTTGACATTTGAGTGAGAAAAGTGACAAGATTGACATTTGAGGTTATATTGACAGTTAAAGTTTGACATTTAAGTATGAAACGTGACAAGATTGACATTTGACTTTATATTGACAGTTAGAATTTGACATTTGAGTGAGAAAATTGACAAGATTGACATTTGACTTTATATTGACAGTTAGAGTTTGACATTTGTGTGTGAAAAGTGACAAGATTGACATTTGAGGTTATATTGACAGTTAAAGTTTGACATTTAAGTATGAAACGTGACAAGATTGACATTTGACTTTATATTGACAGTTAGAATTTGACATTTGAGTGAGAAAATTGACAAGATTGACATTTGACTTTATATTGACAGTTAGAGTTTGACATTTGTGTGTGAAAAGTGACAAGATTGACATTTGAGGTTATATTGACAGTTAAAGTTTGACATTTAAGTATGAAACGTGACAAGATTGGCATTTGACTTTATATTGACAGTTAGAGTTTGACATTTGAGTATGAAACGTGACAAGATTGACATTTGACGTTATATTGAAAGTTAAAGTTTGACATTTGAGTGTAAAAAGTGACAAGATTGACATTTCACTTTATATTGACAGTTAGAATTTGACATTTGAGTGAGAAAATTTACAAGATTGACATTTGACTTTATATTGACAGTTACAGTTTGACATTTGAGTGAGAAAATTGACAAGATTGACATTTGACTTTATATTGACAGTTAGAGTTTGACATTTGAGTGTGAAAAGTGACAAGATTGACATTTGAGGTTATATTGACAGTTAAAGTTTGACATTTAAGTATGAAACGTGACAAGATTGACATTTGACTTTATATTGACAGTTAGAGTTTGACATTTGAGTATGAAACGTGACAAGATTGACATTTGACGTTATATTGAAAGTTAAAGTTTGACATTTGAGTGTAAAAAGTGACAAGATTGACATTTCACTTTATATTGACAGTTAGAATTTGACATTTGAAAAGTGACAAGATTGACATTTGACGTTATATTGACATTTGAGTGTGAAACGTGACAAGATTGACATTTCACTTTATATTGACAGTTGGAGTTTGAGATTTTAGGGTAAATAGTAATAAAATTGACATTTGACTTAATATTGACAGTTAGTTTGACATTTTAGAGTGAAAAGGGATTAGATTGACATTTGACGTTAGAGTGACAGTTAAAGTCTAACATTTGAATGTATAAAGTGACAAGATTGACATTTGACGTTATAGTGACAGTTAGAGTTTGACATTTGAATGTGAAAAGTGACAAGATTGACATTTGACAGTTAGTGTTTGACATTTGAGTGTTATAATTAACAAGATTAATTTTTTTTATATATTTTTTAGAATGGCTGGTCGTCCATCCCAACAAACCACAAACTACCTCAACGTTCTGTCCAATAATAATAATAATACAAATAATAATATAAATTCGCGAAGAATTGGTTCGAATGTGTTTCTATCATCGGCACCATCTTCAAGTACCGATAACCAAAATCAAATTTGGGAACCCGGTTCAGCTGATCCATTACTCTCTGAACTTTTGGATCAAGTTATCGATTTCGTTCCTGATGAAATTATGCATCTTCTAGATGGCGCTGAAGGTCAACAAAACACGAATTACGCTCTAAGTGAAGCGGTTGCGATTAATAATATACAAAAATCGTTAATGCAGTGTGAGGGCGCTGTTAAAAGTCCAGGATCGCCAATTGGAACACCGCCAGCATATTCCGCTGCTAATGTGAGTAATTTTTCTCAATTTTTCAGGAATTTTTTCACGATTTTTTCCACTTTTTTCACAGTTGTCAAATCAGAATAATCAAGGTTCAGTTTTCCCACCACCACCAAATTATTCACAAGCAAAATTCCAACGCATGCAAATTCGTAGCGCTGGAGGAACAACTCAACAATTTGCAGCAAATTTACAATTACAACAACGTAAACAACTCATCTATCAAGAACAACAAAAAAGACGTTTATTGTTACAACAAAAACAACAACATCTCCTTATACCGTCCAATGCTGCCAACAATGAGATCTCAAACAATGTAAGTACAAAAAAACTCATCTCAAATGTCATATGTCAAGTATAATATGTCATGTCAAATGTCAAATTAACAGTTTTTTGTCAAAAATAGTGAATAGTTTGTTTACCGACAAAATTGACAGTTTGTAGTTTGACAGTTTAGTATGAAAAGTGACAAGATTGACATTTTAGTGTGAAAAGTGACAAGTTTGACATTTGACGTTATATTGACAGTTAGAGTTTGACATTTTAGTGTGAAACGTGACAAGATTGACATTTGACGTTATATTGACAGTTAGAGTTTGACATTTTAGTGTGAAACGTGACAAGTTTGACATTTGACGTTATGTTGACAGTTAGAGTTTGACATTTTAGTGAGAAAAGTGACAAGATTGACATTTAATATTATATTGACAGTTTTCTTTTCAAATATAGTGAATATAGTTTGTTTACCGACAAGATTGACAGTTGTAGTTTGACAGTTATTATGAAAAGTGACAAGATTGACATTTTAGTGTGAAAAGTGACAAGTTTGACATTTGATGTTATATTGACAGTTAGAGTTTGACATTTTAGTGTGAAACGTGACAAGATTGACATTTGACGTTATGTTGACAGTTAGAGTTTGACATTTTAGTGAGAAAAGTGACAAGATTGACATTTAATATTATATTGACAGTTTTCTTTTCAAATATAGTGAATATAGTTTGTTTACCGACAAGATTGACAGTTTTAGTTTGACAGTTTAGTATGAAAAGTGACAAGATTGACATTTTAGTGTGAAAACTGATAAGGTTGACATTTGACAACATATTTACAGTTTAATGACAGTTTACTATAAATAGTTTATTTACTGACATGATTGACAGTTTGCAGTTTGACAGTTTAATATGAAAAGTGACAAGATTGACATTTTAGTGTGAAAACTGACAAGATTGACAGTTTACTGTCAAAAATAATGGATAGTCTATTTCATAACAAGATTGACACAATTTTTCAAGACTTTAGCAATTTTTGACAAGTTTGTTTAATTATTTGTCCAATAAACAATCACGAAATGTCAGAAACAGTCACGAACTGTCAGAAGCAGTCACAAACTGTCAGAAATAGTGATGAGATGTCAAAAACAGTCACAAACTGTCAGAAACAAACATATGTCAAATACAGTCACAAACTGTCAGAAACAAACATATGTCAAATGCCATGTCATCTGTCAAATGTAATCTGTCATTTGTCAAATTTTATATGTCAAATGTCATATAAAAACAATTTTTCCAGATAAACTCGATTCAGAGCATAGACAGCCTATTGAACAACACAGTGGCTCCAAACGTATCCCTTCAACGTTCATCTAGTGTTCCAAACGAATCGCAACTATCGCCACCTTACGGTCAAACAGGACGACTAAGTTCCCAACAACAACAACAACAGCAACAACAACAAGCAGCGCAGCAGCAGCAGCAACAACAACAACAACCATATTCGCCGCATTCACAACTTACTTCACCCGTTTATCCACAAACTACCTCTTATCAAGGATCTGCGCAATCGCCAGCGCAAGCGCAATTCAATGCGCAATTATCACCGAGGCAGGCCTATCCGCAAAATAGTAATTCTTGGCAACAACAACAAGCTAGGATGGGTGTGCAACAGAATACTATGTTGAGTGCTCAACTTACGGTCAGTTTTAACAATTTTTTACAATATTTGTCAATTGTCATTGTCAATTGTCATTGTCAATTGTCAATTGTCATTGTCAATTGTCAATTGTCAATTGTCAATTGTCATTGTCATTGTCAATTGCCAATTTCCAATTGCCAATTTCCAATTGCCAATTTCCAATTGCCAATTTCCAATTGCCAATTTCCAATTGGCAATTTCCAATTGCCAATTGCCAATTGCCAATTGCCAATTGCCAATTTCCAATTGCCAATTGTCAATTGCCAATTGTCAATTGTCATTGTCAATTGTCATTGTCAATTGTCATGGTCAATTGTCATGGTCAATTGTCATGGTCAATTGTCATGGTCAATTGTCATTGTCAATTGTCATTTGTCAATTGTCATATGTCAATTGTCATATGTCAATTGTCATATGTCAATTGTCATATGTCAATTGTCATATGTCAATTGTCATATGTCAATTGTCATATGTCAATTGTCATATGTCAATTGTCATATGTCAATTGTCATATGTCAATTGTCATATGTCAATTGTCATATGTCAATTGTCATATGTCAATTGTCATATGTCAATTGTCATATGTCAATTGTCATATGTCAATTGTCATATGTCAATTGTCATATGTCAATTGTCATATGTCAATTGTCATATGTCAATTGTCATATGTCAATTGTCATATATCAATTGTCATATGTCAATTGTCATATGTCAATTGTCATATGTCAATTGTCATATGTCAATTGTCATATGTCAATTGTCATATGTCAATTGTCATATGTCAATTGTCATATGTCAATTGTCATATGTCAATTGTCATATGTCAATTGTTATATGTCAATTGTCATATGTCAATTGTCATATGTCAATTGTCAATTGTTATTGTCAATTGTCAATTGTCAATTGTCATTGTCAATTGTCATTGTCAATTGTCATTGTCAATTGTCAATTGTCAATTGTCATTGTCAATTGTCAATTGTCAATTGTCATTGTCATTGTCAATTGCCAATTTCCAATTGCCAATTTCCAATTTCCAATTGCCAATTTCCAATTGCCAATTTCCAATTGGCAATTTCCAATTGGCAATTTCCAATTGCCAATTGCCAATTGCCAATTTCCAATTGCCAATTGTCAATTGCCAATTGTCAATTGTCATTGTCAATTGTCATTGTCAATTGTCATGGTCAATTGTCATGGTCAATTGTCATGGTCAATTGTCATGGTCAATTGTCATTGTCAATTGTCATTTGTCAATTGTCATATGTCAATTGTCATATGTCATATGTCAATTGTCATATGTCAATTGTCATATGTCAATTGTCATATGTCAATTGTCATATGTCAATTGTCATATGTCAATTGTCATATGTCAATTGTTATATGTCAATTGTCATATGTCAATTGTCATATGTCAATTGTCAATTGTTATTGTCAATTGTCAATTGTCAATTGTCATTGTCAATTGTCATTGTCAATTGTCATTGTCAATTGTCAATTGTCAATTGTCATTGTCAATTGTCAATTGTCAATTGTCATTGTCATTGTCAATTGCCAATTTCCAATTGCCAATTTCCAATTTCCAATTGCCAATTTCCAATTGCCAATTTCCAATTGCCAATTTCCAATTGGCAATTTCCAATTGGCAATTTCCAATTGCCAATTGCCAATTGCCAATTTCCAATTGCCAATTGTCAATTGCCAATTGTCAATTGTCATTGTCAATTGTCATTGTCAATTGTCATGGTCAATTGTCATGGTCAATTGTCATGGTCAATTGTCATGGTCAATTGTCATTGTCAATTGTCATTTGTCAATTGTCATATGTCAATTGTCATATGTCATATGTCAATTGTCATATGTCAATTGTCATATGTCAATTGTCATATGTCAATTGTCATATGTCAATTGTCATATGTCAATTGTCATATGTCAATTGTCATATGTCAATTGTCATATGTCAATTGTCATATGTCAATTGTCATATGTCAATTGTCATATGTCAATTGTCATATGTCAATTGTCATATGTCAATTGTCATATGTCAATTGTCATATGTCAATTGTCATATGTCAATTGTCATATGTCAATTGTCATATGTCAATTGTCATATGTCAATTGTCATATGTCAATTGTCATATGTCAATTGTCATATGTCAATTGTCATATGTCAATTGTCATATGTCAATTGTCATATGTCAATTGTCATATGTCAATTGTCATATGTCAATTGTCATATGTCAATTGTCATATGTCAATTGTCATATGTCAATTGTTATATGTCAATTGTCATATGTCAATTGTCATATGTCAATTGTCAATTGTTATTGTCAATTGTCATTGTCAATTGTCATTGTCAATTGTCATGGTCAATTGTCATGGTCAATTGTCATGGTCAATTGTCATGGTCAATTGTCATGGTCAATTGTCAATTGTCATATGTCAATTGTTATATGTCAATTGTCATATGTCAATTGTCATATGTCAATTGTCATATGTCAATTGTCATATGTCATTGTCATATGTCATTGTCAATTGTCATGGTCAATTGTCATGGTCAATTGTCATGGTCAATTGTCATTGTCAATTGTCATTGTCAATTGTCATTGTCAATTGTCATGGTCAATTGTCATGGTCAATTGTCATGGTCAATTGTCATGGTCAATTGTCATGGTCAATTGTCAATTGTCATATGTCAATTGTTATATGTCAATTGTCATATGTCAATTGTCATATGTCAATTGTCATATGTCATTGTCATATGTCATTGTCAATTGTCATGGTCAATTGTCATGGTCAATTGTCATGGTCAATTGTCATTGACAATTGTCATTGTCAATTGTCATATGTCAATTGTCATATGTCAATTGTCATATGTCAATTGTCATATGTCAATTGTCATATGTCAATTGTCATATGTCAATTGTCATATGTCAATTGTCATATGTCAATTGTCATATGTCAATTGTCATATGTCAATTGTCATATGTCAATTGTCATATGTCAATTGTCATATGTCAATTGTCATATGTCAATT
The DNA here is from genome assembly GCA_964028335.1 of Altica lythri. Taxonomy (NCBI): domain Eukaryota; kingdom Metazoa; phylum Arthropoda; class Insecta; order Coleoptera; family Chrysomelidae; genus Altica; species Altica lythri. The sequence continues at coordinate 15,455,957 of OZ034811.1, forward strand.
GTCATATGTCAATTGTCATATGTCAATTGTCATATGTCAATTGTCATATGTCATATGTCAATTGTCATATGTCAATTGTCATATGTCAATTGTCATATGTCAATTGTCATATGTCAATTGTCATATGTCAATTGTCATATGTCAATTGTCATATGTCAATTGTCATATGTCATTTGTCAATTGTCATTGTCAATTGTCATTGTCAATTGTCATTGTCAATTGTCATTGTCAATTGTCATATGTCAATTGTCATGGTCAATTGTCATGGTCAATTGTCATGGTCAATTGTCATGGTCAATTGTCATGGTCAATTGTCATTGTCAATTGTCATTGTCAATTGTCATATGTCAATTGTCATATGTCAATTGTCATATGTCAATTGTCATATGTCAATTGTCATATGTCAATGGTCATATGTCAATGGTCATATGTCAATTGTCATATGTCAATTGTCATATGTCATATGTCAATTGTCATATGCCAATTGTCATATGTCAATTGTCATATGTCACTTGTCATATTTCACTTTGAAATTTTTTGTTAACTTTTTTTTATTATTTAGCGTCCTCCTCAACAACAGCAGCGGTCCATCAACAGTCCCGGAGCGGTTACTTCACGGCATTCGCCCTATCCAACCAATGAACAATTCTCGTCGCCCAATTCACCCAATTCGCCATTCAATTCTCAATACCTCAGATTACCAAGAGCTAATAGTGTACCAAGTGCTACCACTCAACTGCCAGGTAAACATTCTATTTATAAATATTTTTTTCATTTTATTTTATTAATCACTTTGATATTAATGAAAAATTTCAAAATTGAAGTGAAAACTGCAAAATGTGTATCAAATGTCAATTGTCGAATATTGAAAGTCAAATGTCAGCTATCAAATGGCATGTCAAATGTCGTATTTTAAATTTCATATGTCAAATGTCATATCTTAAATGTTATGTCAAATTTCTTATGTCATTTTACACTTTTTGTATCTTTTCATTTTATTTAATAATCAATTTTAATATTCAATTGAATTAAATCAAAGTGAATATTTAATTTCTTTTGGTTATATTTCGCACCGTTGAAATATTTACAAGTTGAGAATTGTGCGAGTTTTTCATTTTGTTCACTATTTTAATTTTATTTTTTTAGAATTGATGGTTGTATTCTTTAACAGAATTTTATTTGAAATGTTAATTTCATTTTAACAATAATTGTTTTTTAAATAATTTATTAAAGTTAAAACTTTTCTAATGCATATGTTATAAATTGGTAGATTTTTGATTGACAAAAAACGAATTTAGTATCTGTATGTGGTATATAGTAAAAGGCCGTATACATACATCTAATTGTATAGAAAATCATTAATGTCAGTTGTCAACTTGTAGCGTAAAAATTACCCTTTGATAGCTCCAGGGTTCGTGGCTTCCTTCTGGTTCTTTCACAATTCTCCCCAAACAATAAATTAAGGGCGCAAAGTACAGACAGACAAATAAAATTGCAAAAATCAGTTTTATGTATCTATTTAAGATAATAAATATATGTAATGAATGATTAGTTTTATAAATAATTTTAACTCTTATCTTTGTGTTCTCTTGGTCTTCGGACGGAGTTTTGATCGGGTCACTGCTGTGGTCTGAATTAAGGGTGGTAGAATTTCTTTGTTGATTCTACTTTGAAATTTCTATCGGAGTGGACTGTTCTCCGGAGTGAAGGAACTGACGTTTTCTTTTCCTGTGGTACCACAAGAGGAAATGCTGTTGGAATCCACCGGTGTTTTCTCAGCGAGATAGTTGGTAATTGGTACAGTCTCAGCAGTCTCTGAGAGGTATTTCAAAATATTTTCTACTGTCCAAGATGGCACTAGCCGATTCGAAGGGTGTAGAAATTAAGAAGCCAACTGTTGACTTTTAAATATCAGTATGAAATGAAAGAAAATAGCGTCGAAACTCATCAGGAAACCACAATACTCCTACTCATATCAGATAAAGTAGACGCGTCGACGCAAAATGACAATGAAATTTATAAAAATAAATAGGCGAGGAGCAAGTCCCATAACGAACGTTACAAACTGTCGTATATCGAATGTCAACTGATGAACGTCAAATGTCGATTATTGAATACCAAATGTCAGCTGACGAATGTTGAATATCGAATATCAAATGTCGACTGTTGTATACCAAATGTCAGCTGTCAAGTATCAAACGTCAACTGTCGATTGTTGAATTTCAATTGTCATCTGACGAATGTCGATTGTTAAATAACGAATGACAACTTTCGAATGTCAAATATCAAGTGTCGAATATCGATCGTTGAATACCAAATGTCAACAGTCAACTGTATAATGTTAAATGTCGAATATTGAATGTAAAATGTCAACTGTCGATTGTTGAATATCGAATGTCGTTGAATATCGAATGTTTAATGTCAACTGTTGAATGTCAAAGATCGATTGTTGTATACTAAATGTCAACTGTCAAATACAACTGTTGAATGTCAAATTTCAATTGTTGAATGATATGTCAATTGTCATTTTTGCTCTTGTATTTTATACGATAAACAAACTATCTTTATATGTTATATAGTAAGAGGCCTTACGCTTATAGATGTGAACTTTTATATGTGCGTTAGTACAAGTTTTAACTTTATTTTCTGTATTTCTCCAAATGTTATTTATTTTTTTTTATTAAATTGTTAATATGAAATTAAACATATTAAAAAAATCGATTCTTCTCTCTTTATCGATTATTTTTTGGCATGGTTTTTTGGAATTTGTTAATCCATGCATTTTACGTAGTATAAATTTAAATTTTTTCTACTTGATTACTTATTTGCATGGTAGAAATTTTATTTTTATTAAAATTTAAAAAAAAAATAATTAAATAGTAGTTATTATTTTACATTTATATCTAAAATTACACAAAAGGCATGGATATATTTAGTTATATTTCAAAAAGACGCCATATTGGGTTTTATCACAAAAATCGCTATAACTCGTTTATTTATAAAGATTTTTAAAAAATTCAAAATGCATTTTATTACAGATAAAATTCCTCATAATTTAGAAAAAATCCCGTTTCGATATCTCTCTTAGTTAAAAAGTTGATCGTCTTTTGTTTTTTCACAAAAATTGCTATAACTCGCGTATTTATGAAGATTTTTAAAAAATTCAAAATGCATTTTATTATAGATGAAATTTCTTATAATTTAGAAAAAATCCCGTTTCGATATCTCTCTTATTTAAAAAGTTGATCGTCTTTTGTTTTTTCACAAAAATCGCTATAACTCGCTTATTTATGAAGATTTTAAAAAAATTCAAAATGCATTTTATTACAGATAAAATTCCTCATAATTTAGAAAAAAACCCGTTTCGATATCTCGTATAGTTAAAAAGTTGATCGTCTTTTGTTTTTTCACAAAAATCACAATAACTCGCTTATTTATGAAGATTTTAAAAAAATTCAAAATGCATTTTTTTACAGATAAAATTCCTCATAATTTAGAAAAAACCCCGTTTCGATATCTCTCTTAGTTAAAAAGTTGATCGTCTTTTGTTTTTTCACAAAAATCGCTATAACTCGCTTATTTATGAAGATTTAAAAAAAATTCAAAATGCATTTTTTTACAGATAAAATTCCTCATAATTTAGAAAAAACCCCGTTTCGATATCTCTCTTAGTTAAAAAGTTGATCGTCTTTTGTTTTTTCACAAAAATCGCTATAACTCGCTTATTTATGAAGATTTTTAAAAAATTCAAAATGCATTTTATTACAGATAAAATTCCTCATAATTTAGAAAAAACCCCGTTTCGATATCACTCTTAGTTAAAAAGTTGATCGTCTTTTGTTTTTTCACAAAAATCGCTATAACTCACTTATTTATGAAGATTTTTAAAAAATTCAAAATGCATTTTATTACAGATAAAATTCCTCATAATTTAGAAAAAACCCCGTTTCGATATCACTCTTAGTTAAAAAGTTGATCGTCTTTTGTTTTTTCACAAAAATCGCTATAACTCGCTTATCTATGAAGTTTTTCAAAAAATTCAAATTGTATTTTATTATTGATAAAATTCCTCATATAGAAAAAATCCCGTTTCGATATCTCTCTTAGTTAAAAAGTTGATTGTCTTTTGTTTTTTCACAAAAATCGCTATAACTCGCTTATCTATGAAGTTTTTCAAAAAATTCAAATTGTATTTTATTATTGATAAAATTCCTCATATTATAGAAAAAATCCCGTTTCGATATCTCTCTTAGTTAAAAAGTTGATTGTCTTTTGTTTTTTCACAAAAATCGCTATAACTCGCTTATTTATGAAGATTTTAAAAAAATTCAAAATGCATTTTATTGCAGATAAAATTCCTCATAATTTAGAAAAAACCCCGTTTCGATATCTCTCTTAGTTAAAAAGTTGATCGTCTTTTGTTTTTTCACAAAAATCGCTATAACTCGCTTATCTATGAAGTTTTTCAAAAAATTCAAATTGTATTTTATTATTGATAAAATTCCTCATATTATAGAAAAAATCCCGTTTCGATATCTCTCTTAGTTAAAAAGTTGATTGTCTTTTGTTTTTTCACAAAAATGGCTATAACTCGCTTATTTATGAAGATTTTAAAAAAATTCAAAATGCATTTTATTGCAGATAAAATTCCTCATAATTTAGAAAAAAACCCCGTTTCGATATCTCTCTTAGTTAAAAAGTTGATCGTCTTTTGTTTTTTCACAAAAATCGCTATAACTCGCTTATTTATGAAGATTTTTAAAAAATTCAAAATGCATTTTATTATAGATGAAATTTCTCATAATTTAGAAAAAACCCCGTTTTGATATCTCTGTCAGTTAAAAAGTTGATCGTCTTTTGTTTTTTTCACAAAAATTGCTATAACTCGCTTATTTATGAAGATTTTAAAAAATTTCAAAATGCATTTTATTACAGATAAAATTCCTCATAATTTAGAAAATACCCCGTTTCGATATCTCTCTTAGTTAAAAAGTTGATCATCTTTTGTTTTTTCACAAAAATCGCTATAACTCGTTTATTTATGAAGTTTTTTAAAAAATTCAAATTGTATTTTATTATAGATAAAATTCCTCATAATTTAGAAAAAATCCCGTTTCGATATCTCTCTTAGTTAAAAAGTTGATCGTCTTTTGTTTTTTCACAAAAATCGCAATAACTCGCTTATTTATAAAGATTTTAAAAAAATTCAAAATGCATTTTATTACAGATAAAATTCCTCATAATTTAGAAAAAACCCCGTTTCGATATCTCTTATAGTTAAAAAGTTGATCGTCTTTTGTTTTTTCACAAAAATCGCTATAACTCGCTTATTTATGAAGATTTTTAAAAAATTTAAAATGCATTTTATTACAGATAACATTACTCATAATTTAGAAAAAACCCCGTTTCGATATCTCTCTTAGTTAAAAAGTTGATCGTCTTTTGTTTTTTCACAAAAATTGCTATAACTCGCTTATTTATGAAGATTTTAAAAAATTTCAAAATGCATTTTATTACAGATAAAATTCCTCATAATTTAGAAAAAACCCCGTTTCGATATCTCTCTTAGTTAAAAAGTTGATCGTCTTTTGTTTTTTCACAAAAATCGCTATAACTCTCTTATTTATGAAGATTTTAAAAAATTTCAAAATGCATTTTATTACAGATAAAATTCCTCATAATTTAGAAAAAACCCCGTTTCGATATCTCTTTTAGTTAAAAAGTTGATCGTCTTTTGTTTTTTCACAAAAATCGCAATAACTCGCTTATTTATAAAGATTTTTAAAAAATTCAAAATGCATTTTATTACAGATTAAATTCCTCATAATTTAGAAAAAAACCCGTTTCGATATCTCTTTTAGTTAAAAAGTTGATCGTCTTTTGTTTTTTCACAAAAATCGCTATAACTCACTTATTTATGAAGATTTTTAAAAAATTCAAAATGCATTTTATTACAGATTAAATTCCTTATAATTTAGAAAAAATCCCATTTCGATATCTCTATTGGTTTAAAAGTTGATCGTTTTTTGTTTTTTCACAAAAATCGATATAACTCGCTCATTTATTAAGCTTTTTGAAAAATTCAAATTATCGATAAAATTCTACATAATTTAGCAAAACAAAACATTAACTTTATATGGCGAACTTTTTGTAAACAAATTTTAGTAGTGTTTTTTTGCCAGATAAAATCAATTTAGAGTAAGAATCAAGTGAAAACTTGCAACAAAAAAAAATAGAGAAAAAAAAATGGCGTGTTTTTTAGGTGGATTAAGTTCCCCTCGACCATACACAAGCAGGGACCACCATCCCCACCTTTATCCTCCTGTTCCCCATCCCCACTCCGTCCCCCCAATGATGGGTTACCAACAAGATTCCCCTCAATACTGTTATGATCAGACGGGTTTACCATTAGCCTACAATGGGGGCCCGGAAAGGGGCAGAGCCCCCCCGCCTCACCTACAGCCTGGTAAGTGGTTGTCACCGCTATAGGGGCACTTTATCGAAAAAAAAAAAATTATCAGTGCTAATGGTTTTATCCTAAATACATCATTCATCATTTTATTTTCAATAAATTTATACAATAATATATTTTTTTTATAAAAAAAATTAAATTTTATTAAAAATTGTTGAATTTAATGATAAAAAAATGTATTATTGTTATAAAATTTGAAATTATTCAAATTAGAGGATTGCTCATCCTCACCAAATAGCACTCATTGTAGTGATGTAAAAATAACAGTTAAAAAATAACGTGTGCGACAGAAGTGATAACTTCAACTAAAAGTTTGATAACTTTTTTATTTGTAAACGTACAAAAAGTTATAACCTTTCAAAAGAAAGGAAATTTTCTCAAAAATCCAAAATTCCAATTAGTTTTTTCATATCTTTTATAGTTTTCAATATACGGGGGAATTAAAAATTTTTGTTAAAATTTGTAATTCCCTCGTAACTTTTTTATTTATTAACGTACAAAAAGTTATAACCTATCAAAAGATAGGAAATTTTCTCAAAAATCCAAATTCCAATAAGTTTTTCCATATCTTCTATAGTTTTCAATATACGGGGGAATTACAAATTTTAACAAAAATTTTGTAATTCCCCCGTATATTGAAAACTATAAAAGATATGAAAAAACTAATTGGAATTTTGAATTTCTGAGAAAATTTCTTTTCTTTTGATAGGTTATAACTTTATGTACGTTAATAAATAAAAAAGTTACGAGGGAATTAAAAATTTTAACAAAAATTTTGTAATTCCCCCGTATATTGAAAACTATAAACGATATGAAAAAACTAATTGGAATTTTGGATTTCTGAGAAAATTTCCTTTCTTTTGATAGGTTATAACTTTATGTACGTTAATAAATAAAAAAGTTACGAGGGAATTACAAATTTTAACAAAAATTTTGTAATTCCCCCGTATATTGAAAACTATAAAAGATATGAAAAAACTAATTGAAATTTTGGATTTTTGAGAAAATTTCCTTTCTTTTGATAGGTTATAACTCTATTTACGTTAATAAATAAAAAAGTTACGAGGGAATTACAAATTTTAACAAAAATTTTGTAATTCCCCCGTATATTGAAAACTATAAAAGATATGAAAAAACTAATTGGAATTTTGAATTTCTGAGAAAATTTCCTTTCTTTTGATAGGTTATAACTTTTTGTACGTTAATAAATAAAAAAGTTACTAGCTTTTTTAATTTTTCGTGATTTTGAACTTTTGTTACAAAAAATGTAGAAATTGAAAAATATACAAAAATTTCAAAGTTCAATAACTTTTTTATTTGTAAACGTACAAAAAGTTATAACCTATCAAAAGATAGGAAATTTTCTCACAAATTTAAAAATGTAACTATTTTATTTATAACTTTTTTAGTTTTCAATACACGAGGGAATTACAAATTTTAACAAAAATTTTGTAATTCCCCCGTATATTGAAAACTATAAAAGATATGAAAAAACTAATTGAAATTTTGGATTTTTGAGAAAATTTCCTTTCTTTTGATAGGTTATAACTTTTTGTACGTTAATAAATAAAAAAGTTACGAGGGAATTAAAAATTTTAACAAAAATTTTGTAATTCCCCCGTATATTGAAAACTATAAAAGATATGAAAAAACTAATTGAAATTTTGGATTTTTGAGAAAATTTCCTTTCTTTTGATAGGTTATACCTTTTTGTACGTTAATAAATAAAAAAGTTACGAGGGAATTACAAATTTTAACAAAAATTTTGTAATTCCCCTGTATATTGAAAACTATAAAAGATATGAAAAAACTAATTGGAATTTTGAATTTCTGAGAAAATTTCCTTTCTTTTGATAGGTTATAACTTTTTGTACGTTAATAAATAAAAAAGTTACGAGGGAATTACAAATTTTAACAAAAATTTTGTATTTCCCCCGTATATTGAAAACTATAAAAGATATGAAAAAACTAATTAAAATTTTGGATTTCTGAGAAAATTTCCTTTCTTTTGATAGGTTATAACTCTATGTACGTTAATAAATAAAAAAGTTACGAGGGAATTACAAATTTTAACAAAAATTTTGTAATTCCCCCGTATATTGAAAACTATAAAAGATATGAAAAAACTAATTAGAATTTTGAATTTCTGAGAAAATTTCCTTTCTTTTGATAGGTTATAACTTTTTGTACGTTAATAAATAAAAAAGTTACGAGGGAATTACAAATTTTAACAAAAATTTTGTATTTCCCCCGTATATTGAAAACTATAAAAGATATGAAAAAACTAATTAAAATTTTGGATTTCTGAGAAAATTTCCTTTCTTTTGATAGGTTATAACTCTATGTACGTTAATAAATAAAAAAGTTACGAGGGAATTACAAATTTTAACAAAAATTTTGTAATTCCCCCGTATATTGAAAACTATAAAAGATATGAAAAAACTAATTAGAATTTTGAATTTCTGAGAAAATTTCCTTTCTTTTGATAGGTTATAACTTTTTGTACGTTAATAAATAAAAAAGTTACGAGGGAATTACAAATTTTAACAAAAATTTTATAATTCCCCCGTATATTGAAAACTATAAAAGATATGAAAAAACTAATTAGAATTTTGGATTTATGAGAAAATTTCCTTTCTTTTGATAGGTTATAACTTTTTGTACGTTAATAAATAAAAAAGTTACGAGGGAATTACAAATTTTAACAAAAATTTTGTAATTCCCCCGTATATTGAAAACTATAAAAGATATGAAAAAACTAATTAGAATTTTGGATTTCTGAGAAAATTTCCTTTCTTTTGATAGGTTATAACTTTTTGTACGTTAATAAATAAAAAAGTTACGAGGGAATTACAAATTTTAACAAAAATTTTGTAATTCCCCCGTATATTGAAAACTATAAAAGATATGAAAAAACTAATTGAAATTTTGGATTTTTGAGAAAATTTCCTTTCTTTTGATAGGTTATAACTTTATGTACGTTAATAAATAAAAAAGTTACGAGGGAATTACAAATTTTAACAAAAATTTTGTAATTCCCCCGTATATTGAAAACTATAAAAGATATGAAAAAACTAATTAGAATTTTGGATTTCTGAGAAAATTTCCTTTCTTTTGATAGGTTATAACTTTTTGTACGTTAATAAATAAAAAAGTTACGAGGGAATTACAAATTTTAACAAAAATTTTGTAATTCCCCCGTATATTGAAAACTATAAAAGATATGAAAAAACTAATTGGAATTTTGAATTTCTGAGAAAATTTCCTTTCTTTTGATAGGTTATAACTTTTTGTACGTTAATAAATAAAAAAGTTACTAGCTTTTTTAATTTTTCGTGATTTTGAACTTTTGTTACAAAAAATGTAGAAATTGAAAAATATACAAAAATTTCAAAGTTCAATAACTTTTTTATTTGTAAACGTACAAAAAGTTATAACCTATCAAAAGATAGGAAATTTTCTCACAAATTTAAAAATGTAACTATTTTATATATAACTTTTTTAGTTTTCAATATACGAGGGAATTACAAATTTTAACAAAAATTTTGTAATTCCCCTGTATATTGAAAACTATCAAAGATATGAAAAAACTAATTGGAATTTTGAATTTCTGAGAAAATTTCCTTTCTTTTGATAGGTTATAACTTTTTGTACGTTAATAAATAAAAAAGTTACGAGGGAATTACAAATTTTAACAAAAATTTTGTAATTCCCCCGTATATTGAAAACTATAAACGATATGAAAAAACTAATTAGAATTTTGGATTTCTGATAAAATTTCCTTTCTTTTGATGGGTTATAACTTTATGTACGTTAATAAATAAAAAAGTTACGAGGGAATTACAAATTTTAACAAAAATTTTGTAATTCCCCCGTATATTGAAAACTATAAAAGATATGAAAAAACTAATTAGAATTTTGGATTTTTAATAAAATTTCCTTTCTTTTGATAGATTATAACTTTTTGTACGTTAATAAATAAAAAAGTTACGAGGGAATTACAAATTTTAACAAAAATTTTGTAATTCCCCTGTATACTGAAAACTATAAAAGATATGAAAAAACTAATTAGAATTTTGGATTTCTGAGAAAATTTCCTTTCTTTTGATAGGTTATAACTTTATGTACGTTAATAAATAAAAAAGTTACGAGGGAATTACAAATTTTAACAAAAATTTTTTAATTCCCCCGTATATTGAAAACTATAAAAGATATGAAAAAACTAATTACAATTTTGAATTTGTGAGAAAATTTCCTATCGTTTGATAGGTTATAACTTTTTGTACGTTGCCTACTAGAGACATAGTGGCCCCCGTAACGCGTTACGTCACAAATCAGTTTATCCTCCCATAAGAAGTTATCACTTCAAAAATAACAGTTACTTAATAATCGTTATTTTGGAACATTTTATCGCTATTTTAAAAATTGATTAAAAAATAACGAGAATTTACATCACTAATTCATTGGCACAATATATACCTGTGCCTAACAATTCATTATAATAAAAAATTTAAAAAAAAATTATGAAATTTACCAAATTTAGTATAGTATAACTAGACCCACTTGGATTGGAATTATTTTTACGATTTTACCAGGGGAAACTCAAAATAACGTCATTATATGAACGAACCTAGTAAAATATCTACTTTAAACTTCCCGACTCACACCTGTACGCCCATGAAGAGTATTCTTGAAAGTTCGAAAAGAGCGTTGACCACGCCTATTCAAGTGATTTTGGATAAACTATAAATATTGGTAAATTTCATAAAAAAAATAATAATCATATTTTTAATAATAAATACATTTACATGTGCTCGCCTCATAGCTGTGCTAAAATCACTGGGAAATTACTCTATATAAAAATCCTTTATCCTTATCATTCCCTTTACTCCCTATTTATTTCTATCTTACAATAAAATCGCCATGGTAAAAAAAAAGTGAGAGGTGTCAAGGGACACCCGGATGGAACGAAGTTCCTTTCGATTAATTAGTGAAGGAATTAGTAATTTGTAAACACAACAGAGTGTTTATACATACATAAGCATATAAAATCTCTACTTACCTAACTCTATCAGCAATATCCGGAACTTGTGCAGAACAGGAACACTGTCAGGATTCATTATTGTTATTATTTTTTATTATTTTATTAATTATTATCAACAAAAATCCTGTATAAACTTAACAAAGTCGCGACACTACACTGTCAAAGCAAAATAGAAAATAGTATTTTCAACAGTTCGTTTCTTTTAACAAAAGTGTCCATTTATACAATACCAGAGGTTTAGATGATATACATCTACCTAGAATTACTTTTTATTTCAATTTAATAAAACAGGAATTAACAATTTAATACAAAATTTTAAAATTAAAATATTTGACAGTAACTGATAGTTCAGGTAATAGGTACGTTACTATAGTCAGACAGACAGAGAAACATGCGTGTGTCGTGTCGTGACAACTTTTGGTCTGAATTTTTTTCGGCTAGCCTCTAGCCTCAGTCGTAACTGGTCGTAACGCCCGAAAGGGAACTTCGTTCCAATAGAATCATTGCTGGTTTTTATGTCGCTTTAATTTTTTATTTTTGTTTTGTGTATGCTTTATTTATTTTTATGTTTGCATTATTTTTTATATATTTTAGTTATTATGCTTTATGTGTGTTTATTTGTTCTTATATTCATCCAATCACGTTTGTATTGCTAATGATGTTTATTTAGATTATTATTTAGCATGATTTGGTTTTTCGATTTTTTCACAAAAAATCGATTTTTACACAAAAAATCGATTTTTAGTTCATTTTTATTGTTAATCAACACTCTTGAGATATTTGACATTTGACGTTTTACATCTTTGACATTTCATATCTCAGGCATTTAATAATTGTTATTTTTGACATTTGACATTGTTGATGTATGACGTTTGACAGTTTTGGCATTTGACATTTTTAACTTTGATGTTTTTGACAATTGACATTTTAGATCTTTGATATTTTATATCTCAGGCATTTGACATTTGACGTTTAACATCTTTGACATTTCATATCTCAGGCATTTGACAATTGTTATTTTTGACATTTGACATTGTTAATGTATGACGTTTGACAGTTTTGACATTTGACATTTTTAACTTTGACGTTTTTGACAATTATTGGCATTTGACATTTGACGTTTTACATCTTTGACATTTCATATCTCGGGCATTTGACAATTGTTATTTTTGACATTTGACATTGTTGATGTATGACGTTTGACAGTTTTGGCATTTGACATTTTTAACTTTGACGTTTTTGACAATTGGCATTTGACATTTGACGTTTTACATCTTTGACATTTCATATCTCAGGCATTTGACAATTGTTATTTTTGACATTTGACATTGTTGATGTATGACGTTTGACAGTTTTGGCAATTGACATTTTTAATTTATGACTTTTTTGACAATTGACATTTTAGATCTTTGATATTTTATATCTCAGGCATTTGACATTTGACGTTTTACATCTTTGACATTTCATATCTCAGGCATTTGACAATTGTTATTTTTGACATTTGACATTGTTGATGTATGACGTTTGACAGTTTTGGCATTTGACATTTTTAACTTATGACGTTTTTGACAATTGACATTTTAGATCTTTGATATTTTATATCTCAGGCATTTGACATTTGACGTTTTACATCTTTGACATTTCATATCTCAAGCATTTGACAATTGTTATTTTTGACATTTGACATTGTTGATGTATGACGTTTGACAGTTTTGGCATTTGACATTTTTAACTTATGACGTTTTTGACAATTGACATTTTAGATCTTTGATATTTTATATCTCAGGCATTTGACATTTGACGTTTTACATCTTTGACATTTCATATCTCAGGCATTTGACAATTGTTATTTTTGACATTTGACATTGTTGATGTATGACGTTTGACAGTTTTGGCAATTGACATTTTTAACTTATGACGTTTTTGACAATTGACATTTTAGATCTTTGATATTTTATATCTCAGGCATTTGACATTTGACGTTTTACATCTTTGACATTTCATATCTCAGGCATTTGACAATTGTTATTTTTGACATTTGACATTGTTGATGTATGATGTTTGACAGTTTTGGCATTTGACATTTTTAACTTTGACGTTTTTGACAATTGACATTTTAGATCTTTGATATTTTATATCTCAGGCATTTGACATTTGACGTTTAACATCTTTGACATTTCATATCTCAGGCATTTGACAATTGTTATTTTTGACATTTGACATTGTTCATGTATGACGTTTGACAGTTTTGACATTTGACATTTTTAACTTTGATGTTTTTGACAATTGACATTTTAGATCTTTGATATTTTATATCTCAGGCATTTGACATTTGACGTTTTACATCTTTGACATTTCATATCTCAGGCATTTGACAATTGTTATTTTAGACATTTGACATTGTTAATGTATGACGTTTGACAGTTTTGGCATTTGACATTTTTAACTTATGACATTTTTGACAATTGACATTTTAGATCTTTGATATTTTATATCTCAGGCATTTGACATTTGACGTTTTACATCTTTGACATTTCATATCTCAGGCATTTGACAATTGTTATTTTTGACATTTGACATTGTTGATGTATGACGTTTGACAGTTTTGGCATTTGACATTTTTAACTTTGACATTTTTGACAATTGACATTTTAGATCTTTGATATTTTATATCTCAGGCATTTGACGTTTTACATCTTTGACATTTCATATCTCGGGCATTTGACAAATGTTATTTTTGACATTTGACATTGTTGATGTATGACGTTTGACAGTTTTGTCATTTGACATTTTTAACTTATGACGTTTTTGACAATTGACATTTTAGATCTTTGATATTTTATATCTCAGGCATTTGACATTTGACGTTTTACATCTTTGACATTTCATATCTCAGGCATTTGACAATTGTTATTTTTGACATTTGACATTGTTGATGTATGACGTTTGACAGTTTTGGCATTTTACATTTTTAACTTTGACGTTTTTGACAATTGACATTTTAGATCTTTGATATTTTATATCTCAGGCATTTGACATTTGACGTTTAACATCTTTGACATTTCATATCTCAGGCATTTGACAAATGTTATTTTTGACATTTGACATTGTTGATGTATGACGTTTGACAGTTTTGGCAATTGACATTTTTAATTTATGACTTTTTTGACAATTGACATTTTAGATCTTTGATATTTTATATCTCAGGCATTTGACATTTAACGTTTTACATCTTTGACATTTCATATCTCAGGCATTTGACAATTGTTATTTTTGACATTTGACATTGTTGATGTATGACGTTTGACAGTTTTGGCATTTGACATTTTTAACTTTGACGTTTTTGACAATTGACATTTTAGACAATTGACATTTTAGATCTTTGATATTTTATATCTCAGGCATTTGACATTTGACGTTTTACATCTTTGACATTTCATATCTCAGGCATTTGACAATTGTTATTTTTGATATTTGACATTGTTTATGTATAACGTTTGACAGTTTTGGCATTTGACGTTTTTGACAATTGACATTTGACGTTTAACATCTTTGACATTTCATATCTCAGGCATTTGACATTTGACGTTTTACATCTTTGACATTTCATATCTCAGGCATTTGACAATTGTTATTTTTGACATTTGACATTGTTGATGTATGACGTTTGACAGTTTTGGCATTTGACATTTTTAACTTATGACGTTTTTGACAATTGACATTTTAGATCTTTGATATTTTATATCTCAGGCATTTGACATTTGACGTTTTACATCTTTGACATTTCATATCTCAGGCATTTGACAATTGTTATTTTTGACATTTGACATTGTTGATGTATGACGTTTGACAGTTTTGGCATTTGACATTTTTAACTTATGACGTTTTTGACAATTGACATTTTAGATCTTTGATATTTTATATTTGACATTTGATGTTATTGACATTTGTCTTTTTGTCATTTGACATTTGCTATGTTTTAAAGTTGCTCTTTGACGTTTATTGACATGTGTTATTTAATAATTTTGACATTTGAATTATTGACATATTTGACTTTTTATATCTCAGGCATTTGACATTTAGTTTGTTTGACATTTTTGACATTTGTTAATTATCAATTATGGTATTTGACATTAGTAATATGTACCATTTATGACATTTGACGATTTTTGACATGTCTAACATGTGACGTTTGATATTTGACAATTGACATATGATATTTTGGACATTTTATATCTCAGGCATTTGACATTTAGTATGTTTGAAATTTTCTATTTGACGTTTGTTGACATTTTTGACATTTAACATTACTGATATTTATTATTTTTGACATATCTAACATATGACGTTTGCTATTTGACAATTGTCATTTAAATTTTTTAACATTCGACATTTTAGACATTTACCATTTATATCTGACATTTTTGACATTCGAATTATTGCCAATACAACATACTTGACATATGACATGTATGACATTTGACAAATAACATTTGACAAATGACATATTTGACATTTGACAAATGACATAGGTATTTGACATTTGACAAATGACATATTTGACATTTGACAAATGACATATTTGACAAATGACATATTTGACAAATGACATATTTGACAAATGACATATTTGACAAATGACATATTTGACATTTGACAAATGACATATTTGACATTTGACAAATGACATATTTGACATTTGACAAATGACATATTTGACATTTGACAAATGACATATTTGACATTTGACAAATGACATATTTGACATTTGACAAATGACATATTTGACATTTGACAAATGACATATTTGACATTTGACAAATGACATATTTGACATTTGACAAATGACATATTTGACATTTGACAAATGACATATTTGACATTTGACAAATGACATATTTGACATTTGGCAAATGACATATTTGACAAATGACATATTTGACATTTGACAAATGACATATTTGACATTTGACAAATGACATATTTGACATTTGACAAATGACATATTTGACATTTGACAAATGACATATTTGACATTTGGCAAATGACATATTTGACATTTGACAAATGACATATTTGACAAATGACATATTTGACAAATGACATATTTGACAAATGACATATTTGACATTTGACAAATGACATATTTGACATTTGACAAATGACATATTTGACATTTGACAAATGACATATTTGACATTTGACAAATGACATATTTGACATTTGACAAATGACATATTTGACATTTGACAAATGACATATTTGACAAATGACATATTTGACAAATGACATATTTGACAAATGACATATTTGACATTTGACAAATGACATATTTGACATTTGGCAAATGACATATTTGACATTTGACAAATGACATATTTGACAAATGACATATTTGACATTTGACAAATGACATATTTGACATTTGACAAATGACATATTTGACATTTGACAAATGACATATTTGACATTTGACAAATGACATATTTGACAAATGACATATTTGACATTTGACAAATGACATATTTGACATTTGACAAATGACATATTTGACATTTGACAAATGACATATTTGACATTTGACAAATGACATATTTGACATTTGACAAATGACAAATGACATATTTGACATTTGACAAATGACAAATGACATATTTGACATTTGACAAATGACATATTTGACATTTGACAAATGACATATTTGACATTTGACAAATGACATATTTGACATTTGGCAAATGACATATTTGACATTTGACAAATGACATATTTGACAAATGACATATTTGACAAATGACATATTTGACATTTGACAAATGACATATTTGACATTTGACAAATGACATATTTGACATTTGACAAATGACATATTTGACATTTGACAAATGACATATTTGACATTTGGCAAATGACATATTTGACATTTGACAAATGACATATTTGACAAATGACATATTTGACAAATGACATATTTGACAAATGACATATTTGACATTTGACAAATGACATATTTGACATTTGACAAATGACATATTTGACATTTGACAAATGACATATTTGACATTTGACAAATGACATATTTGACATTTGACAAATGACATATTTGACATTTGACAAATGACATATTTGACATTTGACAAATGACATATTTGACATTTGACAAATGACATATTTGACATTTGACAAATGACATATTTGACATTTGACAAATGACATATTTGACATTTGACAAATGACATATTTGACATTTGACAAATGACATATTTGACATTTGGCAAATGACATATTTGACATTTGACAAATGACATATTTGACAAATGACATATTTGACATTTGACAAATGACATATTTGACATTTGACAAATGACATATTTGACATTTGGCAAATGACATATTTGACATTTGACAAATGACATATTTGACAAATGACATATTTGACAAATGACATATTTGACATTTGACAAATGACATATTTGACATTTGACAAATGACATATTTGACATTTGGCAAATGATATATTTGACATTTGACAAATGACATATTTGACAAATGACATATTTGACATTTCACAAATGACATATTTGACATTTGACAAATGACATATTTGACATTTGACAAATGACATATTTGACAATTGACAAATGACATATTTGACATTTGACAAATAACATATTTGACATTTGACAAATGACATATTTGACATTTGACAACACAACAATTTTAATGGTTTTTTGTTTATAATTTAAAGGCAGTTTGTTTAAAAATCGAAAACCTAGTTTTAAAAAACATTTAAAATTTATAAATATAAAGAAAATTGTTAATTTTTCTTGATAGGTGTTTCGGGTAGCGCACCAACATCGGAATTTGTTCGTCAAGAATTGCGCGCTGTAGTCGGTGCACGAACTGCACATGCGCAACCTGGTGCAAATGCCCCCCCAAATCGACCACCTTCACAACTCCATCAACAACAAGTTAATGATCTCGAAACTCTTGGACTTCATTTCGAAATGGCTTCTGGTAAGATTTTCTTTTAATTTTTTATTTATTTACTTTGGGAGCTTATTTCATTTTTTATCTTTGGGGTTTATACCAAATATTTTTGGTTATTTAGAGAAATTTACTAACACTTGGGGGTATATAAATTTATTAAAAATGATTTTTATTGGTTAAAGAGTCATTGAATATATGAGAACAGCGGGCCGTTCATAAATCTGAATCTTTTTTCGACCCTCAAACTTCAAAAGCTCTTTAACCTCTTTGATTATTAAGTTATTTGATTTTATTATTATTATTATTATTATTATTATTATTATTATTATTATAAACCAAAAATATTTGATTAACATAACATTGTACAGTTATTTATTATTGAAAATATAATTTGTGTTTTACTAAACTTTTATGTGGGGGACAAATATCACCTTCATTGTTTATTGTTTATTATATTTAATATTTTATAAAATTTAAATCTAAATTTCAATGTAATGTTGACATATATTATTAGATTCACATATGTCATTGTTGACATATATCGTTATGAAGTTGACATATCTCATTATGAAGTTGACATAAGTCATCTATATATATAAAAATGAAACCCGTTTTCCTTGGTCATGTCATCACGCGTGAATGGCTGGACCGATTTTACTAATTCTTTTTGTGTTGTATTTGTTATTATTAGGAGAAGGTTCTTACGGAAGAAAATATTAAGAAAATCTCTCAGAAATATTGAAAAATAGACATTTAATTTTGCATATTTTAAAAAACGCGCGTAACCAATGTCAATGTCATTCACAGCCATAGACTATATTGAAAGAGCATCGTTTGTTCGAAAACGTAGTTACTTACTTAAATTAACCTGTGAAATCACACCCATAACCCACGCGTGAATGGCTGAACCGATTTTACTAATTCATTTTATGTTGTATTAGTTATTATTAGGAGAAGGTTCATTTTTATAATTTTTCAAATCTGCGTATATTTCGAACATCCTTTGATATTTTTTGAAACAAATTGCATTTTTGAGAAGTTTTAACACTTTTCTATTCAAATTTAATCATATTTTTATCAAATTTTTTTTAAATTAGCAACTTTTTCTATAACGTTCAAGGCCACTTTTAACAGAATATCTATTTTATGATATAATTCGCAAAAAATCGAAATTTTTAAGAAAATATCGATTAATTTCTGTTTATAATCGATTAATAAAGCTTATTTATCGATTTTTAATCGAAAATAATGAAGGATGTTTGAAATATTAACAGATTTTCAAATTTTGACATCTGTCATGCTCACTGAGAAAAAGAAGAAAAATTGTCAAATATTCAATAAAATTGCAATTTTTGATAAAAATGTTGATTAATTTGTGTTTAAAATCGATTAATTAAGCTTATTTATCGATTTTTAATCAAAAATAATGAAGGATGTTTGAAATATTAACGGATTTTTAATTTTTGACATCTGTCATGCTCACTAAGATAAAGAAGAAGAATTGTCAGATATTCAATAAAATCGCAATTTTTTAAGAAAAATATCGATTAATTTGTGTTTATAATCGATTAATTAAGCGTATTTATCGATATTTGATCGAAAATAATAAAGGATGTTTGAAATATTAACAGATTTTTAATTTTTGACATTTGTCATGCTCACTAAGAAAAAGAAGAAGAAGAAAAGTTTTAATGAAAATATCGATTAATTTGTGTTTATAATCGATTAATAAAAAGTATTTATCGATTTTTTATGGAAAATATTAAAGGATGTTTGAAATATAAGCAGATTTATAATTTTTGACAGATTGATCTCTTATTTGTATAATTTTTGAAATCTGCGTATATTTCGAACATCATTTGATATTTTTTGAAAAAAATTGCATTTTTGACAAATTTTAACAGTTTTCTGTTCAAATTTAATCATATTTTTATCAAAAATAGATTTTTTTAAAAAATTAGCAACTTTTTCTATAACGTTCAAGGCCACTTTTGACAGAATATCTGTTTTATGATATAATTCGCATAAAATCGAATTTTTTAAGAAAATATCAATTAATTTGTCATTATAATCGATTAATAAAGCTTATTTATCAATATTTGACCGAAAATAATAAAGGATGTTTGAAATATTAACAGATTTTTAAATTTTCACATCTGTCATGCTCACTGAGAAAAAGAAGAATTGTCAAATATTCAACAAAATTGCAATTTTGATAAAAATATCGATTAATTTGTGTTTAAAACCAATTAATTAAGCTTATTTATCGATTTTTAATCGAAAATAATGAAGGATGTTTGAAATATTAACTGATTTTTAATTTTTGACATCTGTCATGCTCACTAAGATAAAGAAGAAGAATTGTCAGATATTCAATAAAATCGCAAGTTTTAATGAAAATATCGATTAATTTGTGTTTATAATCGATTAATTAAACGTATTTGTCGATTTTTAATAAAAAATAATGAAGGATGTTTGAAATATAAGCGGATTTTTAATTTTTGACAGATCTATCTCTCATTTGTATAATTTTTGAAATCTGCGAACATTTTGAACATCCTTTGATATTTTTTGAAAAAAATTGTATTTTTGATAAATTTTAACAGTTTTCTATTCAAATTTGATCATATTTTAATCAAAAATATTTTTTTTTTAAATTAGCAACTTTTTCTATAACGTTCAAGGCCACTTTTGACAGAATATCTATTTAATGATATAATTCGCATAAAATCGAAATTTTTAAGAAAATATCAATTAATTTGTCATTATAATCGATTAATAAAGCTTATTTATCGATATTTAACCGAAAATAATAAAGGATGTTTGAAATATTAACAGATTTTTAAATTTTGACATCTGTCATGCTCACTGAGAAAAAGAAGAAGAATTGTCAAATATTCAACAAAATTGCAATTTTGATAAAAATATCGATTAATTTGTGTTTAAAACCAATTAATTAAGCTTATTTATCGATTTTTAATCGAAAATAATGAAGGATGTTTGAAATATTAACGGATTTTTAATTTTTGACATCTGTCATGCTCACTAAAAAAAAGAAGAAGAATTGTTAGATATTCAATGAAATCGCAAGTTTTAATGAAAATATCGATTAATTTGTGTTTATAATCGATTAATTAAACGTATTTGTCGATTTTTAATCGAAAATAATGAAGGATGTTTGAAATATAAGCGGATTTTTAATTTTTGGCAGATCTATCTCTCATTTGTATAATTTTTGAAATCTGCGAACATTTTGAACATCCTTTGATATTTTTTGAAAAAAATTGTATTTTTGATAAATTTTAACAGTTTTCTATTCAAATTTGATCATATTTTTATTAAAAATATTTTTTTTAAAAATTAGCAACTTTTTCTGTAACGTTCAAGGCCACTTTTGACAGAATATCGATTTTATGATACATTTTGCAAAAAATTCGAAATATTTATGAAAATATCGATTAATTTGTGTTTATAATCGATTAGTTTAGCTTATTTATCGATTTTTAATCGGAAATAATAAAGGATGTTTGAAATATAAACGGATTTTTAATTTTTGACAGATCGAACTCTCATTTGTATGATTTTTGAAATCTGCGTATATTTCGAACATCCTTTGATATTTTTTGAAACAAATTGCATTTTTGACAAATTTTAACACTTTTCTATTCAAATTTAATCATATTTTTATCAAATTTCTTTTAAATTAGCAACTTTTTCTATAACGTTCAAGGCCACTTTTAACAGAATATCTATTTTATGATATAATTCGCAAAAAATCGAAATTTTTAAGAAAATATCAATTAATTTCTGTTTATAATCGATTAATAAAGCTTATTTATCGATTTTTAATCGAAAATAATGAAGGATGTTTGAAATATTAACGGATTTTTAATTTTTGACATCTGTCATGCTCACTAAGATAAAGAAGAAGAATTGTCAGATATTCAATAAAATCGCAATTTTTTAAGAAAAATATCGATTAATTTGTGTTTATAATCGATTAATTAAACGTATTTGTCGATTTTTAATCGAAAATAATGAAGGATGTTTGAAATATAAGCTGATTTTTAATTTTTGACAGATCTATCTCTCATTTGTATAATTTTTGAAATCTGCGAACATTTTGAACATCCTTTGATATTTTTTGAAAAAAATTGTATTTTTGATAAATTTTAACAGTTTTCTATTCAAATTTGATCATATTTTTATCAAAAATATTTTTTTTAAAAATTAGCAACTTTTTCTATAACGTTCAAGGCCACTTTTGACAGAATATCGATTTTATGATACATTTTGCAAAAAATTCGAAATATTTATGAAAATATCGATTAATTTGTGTTTATAATCGATTAGTTTAGCTTATTTATCGATTTTTAATCGGAAATAATAAAGGATGTTTGAAATATAAGCGGATTTTTAATTTTTGACAGATCGAACTCTCATTTGTATGATTTTTGAAATCTGCGTATATTTCGAACATCCTTTGATATTTTTTGAAACAAATTGCATTTTTGACAAATTTTAACAGTTTTCGATTCAAATTTAATCATATTTTTATCAAAATCAATTTTTTTTTTAAATAATTAGCAACTTTTTTTGTAACGTTCAAATTTTAACATTTTGACAGTTCGACAGTTTGGCATTTTAACATTTCGGCATTTTGACATTTTGATATTTTGACATTTACACATTTTAAAATTTCGACATATCAAATAGAATATGAAAATAGAAAAAATGACAAAACCGGAAAAATTAGAAAGTACAAAGAAAAGAAAGTAAAAACTTAGATATAGACAACAAAACATGATAAAATCGATAAAAAAAACAGAGAAATTAATGTAGAAAAAATGTAAAAATTGTAAAAAAGGAAATGAGAAAAAAATTATTTATTATTAGGCGGTACGAAGTTCGCCGGGCGAGCTAGTTTTTAAATAAATATGTATTATTGGTGACATATGTCATTATAAAATTGACATAAGTCATTGTTATTTCACATAATTTATTGTTACTTAACATAAAACATTGTTGTTTGACATAAGTCCAGCTTAAATGACATATTTTGACGTAAATCATTGTTATTTGACATAAGTCAAGATTAAATGACATAAATCATTGATTTTTGACATATGTCTCTGTTTATTGTTATTCGTTATTCTTATTTGACATAAGTTATCTTAATTGACAGATTTTGACATATATCAATGTTGATTGACATAATTTCATATAAATATTTGACTTATGTCATTGTTAAGTTATTGTTATTTGACATAAATCATTGTTATTTGACATAAGTCAATATTAATTGACATAAATCATTGATACTTGACATATATCATTGTTTATTGACATAAGTCATTTTTATTGAAGTATAAGTAGACATAAATCTTTGTTTTTTTGATATAAATGTTTGAATATAAGTAAACAATGAGGGTGAATTTGTGGGTGTTGCGGATGGTGTACAATTATTGTCGTTGTTGCGCGCAGGTGCGAGTGAAAGCCCAAAACTGTGGGGCGAAATGGGTTCAATGTCTCCGCAGCCAGTCAACTCGAGGGTAAGCCATATATATACACACAAAAAAAAAATATATACATATACACAAAACAAGAATATACATATATACACAACCATACAACATCCGCTTGCTTAATTTCTTTACTAACAAATAGCATAAAAGTGAAGCAAACATGTTTTATATAGAAAAAGAAAACACGAGTGCGTCTGAGGACGCGCGACAGAAGTGATAACTTTAACTAAAAGTTCGATAACTTTTTTATTCGTAAACGTACAAAAAGTTATAACCTATCAAAAGATAGGAAATTTTCTCACAAATTGAGAAATGTTACTATCTTTTTTCTTGTCGATGTTTCCGGTTTCCAGGGTGGGACCGAAAGAAAAAAAGCATGATGGAAGCTCCAAGACTAAAATACTCCGGAGGTAAACTCGCCCCCCGATCGGATCTCCGGGTGGGGGCTAGTCCTGTGGCCTCATCAAGCGATATTAATCGAACTTCCACTATCTCCTACAATACACTGGGTTCCCCTAACAACACTCAACGGAGAAATAGTGTGGCACCTGCAGTTGCTAACAGACCAAAAACAGCAACTTCAAAATTGATTTCTGCAACATCAGAGGGCTTAACACCAACATAAATTCAGTCCACCAGCACTTACAATCTTCCAAGCCTCATGTGCTCGCACTAACCGAGACAAAGGTCAGATCGTCAACAAATACCGTCAGCTATTTATACCCTGGATACGATTTTCATTGCCGATTTAGACGCAACTTTGGGGTATGTCTCTTTATCCGAGATGATCTTTGCTGCCAACTAGAGGAAACACTTGAACCGACAGGGTTTGATGTAATGTGGTTTAAAATATCTACGCAGAAAATCACCAAGTTTATCTGCTGCCTTTACCGTCCTCCAAGCGACACCCAATACAGAGCCCTTTTCTCATCACTAGCCAACACAATCGACTTCTTGCAAACCAACCATCCAAATGCCGAAGTCGCTATCTTTGGAGACTTTAACGTCCATAATGTCAACTGGCTTAAATACTCAAATACCAACGATGAACAAGGCCGTGAGGCACAATCATTTGCGATCAGTTCTGGCTTAACTCAACTCGTAGAAGAACCAACGCGGATACCAGACCGAGATGGTGATTTTGCTAGTCTGTTGGATCTTTTTTTGACATCAAACCCAGACCTATACACTATCTCCGTTCAGTCTCCGCTAGGATCTTCCGATCACAAACTTATTTCAACACTAAGCGAGCTACCAATTTGTTCTGAGCAGCCTCCTAAACCTCGCAAGATTTGGCATTACAGATCAGCCAGGTGGGAAGACCTGAAGAACCATTTTCACACTTTTCCTTGGCTGAACGTGTGCTTTTCTTCTGATGATCCATCCGTTTGTGCTCAAGAGGTCTCCGATGTCATTCTAACTGGCATGGAAGCCTTTATTCCTTATTCCAATAAGCGCCCTTCTAACGGCAAGCCCTGGTATAGCAAAAACTGCGAGCGCGCAGTCAGATCTAAAAATCTAGCTTACCGACAGTGGCGTAAAAATCCAACGGCTGAGAATCGCACCACCCTTGTTACCGCTCGAAACCAGTGTAAGCAAACGATAGATCAAAGCAAAGAGACGCATAACACGAGGATCAAAAACAAACTTCTTGCCAGTCCTAACGGATCTAGGTCTTTTTGGTCAGTCGCTAAGGCCGTTAGTCAAAATTTTACCAAATCAAATATTCCACCTCTAACACGTTCCGACGGCACAATAGCAACCACAGCCGGAGATAAAGCGAACTTACTGGCAGAACTATTTTCTTCTCATTCCAACGTAGACTTTCAGGGAAAAACACCACCGAACATTCCAGCAGTTCAATCGGAAATGACTGATATCATATTCCGTCAGCGTCCTGTCAAACGAATTCTTAAAGGGCTCGATGTCAGGAAGGCTTCTGGTCCAGATGAAATTCCTATTATAGTGCTCAAGGAATGCGCTGATGAGCTAACACCAATATTTTGTAGACTTTTTAACCTATCCTACAAAAAAGGAATATTTCCATCTTGCTGGAAGAAGGCAAGAGTTCAGCCTATACCAAAGAAAGGCAAGAAAACCATGCCAAACAACTATCGACCTGTCGCATTGCTTTCAGTTATATCAAAAGTGATGGAGAAAGCTATTAACCAACAATTTCTAAAGTACCTAGAGGGCCTTAATATTATCAGCGACCATCAGTACGGCTTTCGTAAGTCCAGATCAACAGGAGACCTCCTAGCATATGTCACCCATCTTTGGAGCAACGCAGTCGAACATCATGGGGAGTCCCGGGCTATTGCACTAGACATTTCTAAAGCATTTGATCGTGTCTGGCACGAGGGGCTCCTAAGTAAACTGCGATCCTACGGTATGCCCGGTCGATTCTGTTCATGGCTTTCTAGCTTTCTTCAGGACCGTTCTCTGCAAGTGGCGATTGACGGGTTTCTCTCGGACACCTTTACCATCAATGCTGGTGTTCCTCAGGGGTCCATATTATCCCCAACCCTCTTCTTACTATACATTAACGACCTTCTAGCGAAGACAGAAAATCCAATTTATAGCTTTGCTGACGACAGCACACTTATCTCATCGTTTACTTTGAATTCTCGAACATCGGCTGCTGACGCACATCTTCGCAGACAGCATGAAGTATCACGACTCAATAAAGACCTGGAAGAAATTTTGTCTTGGGGTGACAGTAACCAAGTCGAATTTAACGCTAAAAAAACCCAGGCAGCAGTTTTCTCTAAGAAGGTTAACATTGCAGAACCAGATATAGTCATGGCAGGACACGCAATTCCACTGGCTTCGTCTATTAACTTACTGGGTGTCAATCTGGGAGGAGATATGTCTTGGCATAATCACGTAGTAACAATCGCCAGGACAGCTTCTCAGAAACTCGGTGTACTTTTCCGTACCAAAAAGCTGTATACACCACAACAACTTTTGACACTCTACAAAGGCCAGATTCGACCATCACTGGAATACTGCTCTCATGTCTGGAGTTCTGCACCGAAGCATACCCTTCGGTTGTTGGATTCCATCCAAAGGAGAGCCATTCGCCTGATCGGTGACCACGAGCTAACCAAGAACCTCGACAGCTTAGAACATCGAAGACAGGTTGGTGATTTAACCCTCTTTTACAAATATTTCCATGGCAAGTGTTCTACTGACATTGCCCGCTTGATTCCACCTAGAGCAATTCATAGCAGAAATACACGACAAACCACTTCCGCCCATTCCTATGTGGTTCAACTTAACACTCCTCGAACATCATTGTTTAAGAACTCTTTCTTCTGGAGGACATCCTCTTTGTGGAACGGCCTTTCTGAGGCCGTATTTCCCACCGAATATAACCTTCAACGATTCAAGAACAACTAAAAAAAAAAAAAAAATTATAACTTTTTTAGTTTTCGATATACGAGGGAATTAGAAATTTTAACAAAAATTTTCTAATTCCCCCGTATATTGAAAACTATAAAAGATATGAAAAAACTAATTCGAATTTTGGATTTTTGAGAAAATTTCCTTTCTTTTGATAGGTTATAACTTTTTGTACGTTGCCTACTAGACATAGTTACGTTACAAAGCAGTTTACCCTTCCTAAGAAGTTATCACTTCATAAAAATGTTTAATCTGCTTTTGCATGTTTGCATCATTAATTAATTTGGTTAAAGAGTCTTTAAAGTCACTGGAACAGTGGGCCATCCATAAATCCGAACGTTTTCTCGACCGTCACAGTAGGTGGTGATATGCATACATCATTTGTTTAAATTTAAATAATAGGTTGTAAAATTATGAGTGTATATCACCGACTACTGTAAAGGTCGTGAAAAGGTTCGGATTTATGGATGGCCCGCTGTTCCCAGGAAAAAATAGCGAAATAAATATAAAAAATGCTTTTTTCTAGCTTGCTTATTACTATTTACTGTAAAAACCTTTTTTTATATTTAAAATTAATCTAAAAACTAAAACGAAGATTCTCGATAATTTGATTCTATTAATTTTTTCCGATAAAATATTCAAGCATTTATATTGTGGAGTCAGAAATCGATGATTCTTTTTGTTTTTTAATTTAAATTGTCTTTTAAAATAAATTTTCAATATTTCAGAGTACTATGGAGGAGGGTCGACAAGGTGATCAGAAATCTTCATTGCTTCAAAAATTACTCTCTGAGTAAATATAAATAACGGGAAAATGAATTAGAGGGAAAAGAAGAAGTAAAATTGATGAAAAACACACTACTAGGTACCTCATCGGTTTTCGTACCACAGGCTGTAATCCAGACAGGTTAGCTGTATCAAAAAGTGCATTATTAAGTTGCTTGTTCGTTATATATAAATATATAAAAAATTATATATATTTAAGTATATAAGAGGGTAGTGCGCAGCGCTATAAAGGTTGTTTACTAATTTTACAAAAATGGCATTTCTGTTGGTACAAAATTTCTAACTAAATACACAAAACAATATATAAAACGGCCGATGCCAGTTTCGAATCTCTCAATATAAACCATTTTTGACGTATGACATTTTCGATATGTCATTTTTGACAACTAACATCTCCAATATGTCATTTTTGATGTATTGACATTTCTGATATATCATTTTTGACATCTGACATTTCCGATATGTCATTTTTGACAACTAACATCTCCAATATGTCATTTTTGATTGTGACATTTCTAATATATCATTTTTAACATCTGACATTTCCGATATGTCATTTTTGACAACTAATATCTCCAATATGTCATTTTTGATGTAGTGACATTTCTGATATATCATTTTTAACATCTGACATTTCCGATATGCCATTTTTTGACAACTAACATCTCCAAAATGTCATTTTTGATGTATTGACATTTCTGATATATCATTTTTAACATCTGACATTTCCGATATGTCATTTATGACAACTAACATCTCCAAAATGTCATTTTTGATGTATTGACATTTCTGATATATCATTTTTAACATCTGACATTTACGATATATCATTTTTGACAACTAACATCTCCAATATGTCATTTTTGATGTATTGACATTTCTGATATGTCATTTTTGACATCTGACATTTCCGATATGTCATTTTTGACAACTAATATCTCCAATATGTCATTTTTGATGTAGTGACATTTCTGATATATCATTTTTAACATCTGACATTTCCGATATGTCATTTTTGATGTATTGACATTTCTGATATATCATTTTTAACATCTGACATTTCCGATATGTCATTTTTGACAACTAACATCTCCAATATGTCATTTTTGATGTAGTGACATTTCTGATATATCATTTTTAACATCTGACATTTCCGATATGTCATTTTTGACAACTAACATCTCCAATATGTCATTTTTGATGTAGTGACATTTCTGATATATCATTTTTAACATCTGACATTTCCGATATGTCATTTTTGACAACTAACATCTCCAATATGTCATTTTTGATGTAGTGACATTTCTGATATATCATTTTTAACATCTGACATTTCCGATATGTCATTTTTGACAACTAACATCTCCAATATGTCATTTTTGATGTATTGACATTTCTGATATATCATTTTTGACATCTGACATTTCCGATATGTCATTTTTGACATCTGACATTTCCGATATGTCATTTTTGACATCTAACATCTCCAATATGTCATTTTTGATGTATTGACATTTCTAATATATCATTTTTGACATCTGACATATCCGATATGTCATTTTTGACATGTGTTATTATAGATATTTGATATTTAATCAAATCTTCTTCGATTTACATTATTTTTCTTTTAAAAAATTTCCATATCTCGTTTACTTCGAGATATATTTTGGAAATTTGATTAACTAAACGATAAATATCCATTTCGTACGAATTAGTAAACACCCTATATAAAAAAAAAAATAACAGAAAGATAAAGAGGGGTGATTGTGCAATTGTAAATATTCTTATTCTTAATCTTATATTTTATTTTCATTTCAATTAAATTAAATTTTGATTGAATTATAAATTAATATAATTCAAATTGTTTTTTTTGTTAAGTAATGGAAGGAAAGAGATAAAAAACAAAAACAAAAATGTTATTTAGTATTGTTAGATTATTAAATTTAATAGTATCATTATCCGCCATTTTGAATTTTATGTCAAAAATGACATTGACAGTTAAGCGTATATACACACGAACCACCAGTGTGGCGACCACCGGTCGGGCGAGTCTTTACACATGAAGCCACTTGTGGTTGCCACCGGGGGCGCATCAGCCAAGTATACAAGGTTAGCAGTTACAAAATCCTTAGTATTGCATTCAAAATGTTTCTCCATAATAAACAATTAAACAATTTCAAGATTCAGATACAAAAAGTGGTTGGTGTGTACACCTCTATTAAAAACAACGTTTTGCTAAAATTAAAATATAGGATAGTGGCGAGGGTAGGACACTAGCGTAGCGGTAGTCGAGCAGCTAAAAGTGGTGTGGTCCGCAAAGTGGCTCGTCTGTAATCGTACATTTAAAACAATGCATTGCTATCGGTGGTCGGACACGATCAAACAATTTCAAGATTCAGACACAAAAAGTGGTTGGTGTGTACACCTCTATTAAAAACAACGTTTTGCTAAAATTAAAATATAGGAAAGTGGTGAGGGTAGGACACTAGCGTAGCGGTAGTCGAGCAGCTAAAAGTGGTGTGGTCCGTACATTTAAAACAATGCATTGCTATCGGTGGTCGGACACTGGTGGTTCGTGTGTATAGACACTAATACAAAATGGTGGTTAATGATATTAGTTTGTTTAATGACTTAAATTAGTGTTGTCTTCCTTTTTTTAATTAAGTGAAAGTTGAAGCTACGCATTACCAAAAAAAAAAATAGTAATTGTTAATATTTTATACATAATTTAAAGTATGTTATTTGAAAAGTCCGTTATGTGATAGGCGTTGGCCATGTTACTGTTGTTTAGGGATTTTTGTTTTGTAAATTCCTAAAAAAAATATTTTTTTTTTTGGCCAATTTTTCAATACTATACATTTTCTTTCTTTAATATTATTATTATTATTATTACGTGTATAACCAATTTGTATTTGTATATAATTTTTAATTTTTGTGATATTGTTTATGAGGATTAGGTTTAGATTAGAGATTGGAAAAATTGGCCGAAAAAAAGAATTGATATAATTTTCTGTATATGTAGAAATAGAAATTCATATTGTCAATTACATAATTACACTTTAGCCACCGAAAAATTTTTCGAAAATATGAACAAATTGACGACAGACAAAAAAATAATAAACATTATTTAATTACACGAGATATTTTTTGTACATTATTGGAGTTTTGAAATATATCTATATTATAAAATAAAAATATAATTTCAAATTTTCTTTTATTTATTTATTACCTTTCATCAATTTCATCATTTATTCATGCACTGAATTTGTGTGGGGTTAAATGGGAAAAATCATTACAGTTGAGTCCGTGGTTCTTTACCCGTGCGTCATCATTTAAAGCATACGAAGTAAGTCGGAAATTGCAACTTAATAACATGCGGTAGCTGTTTTGTCTTTAGTTTCATGCGTGGAAGACAATGACGCTAGATTAAAAGTATGTGTTTTATCTCGCCAGGTATTAGTGACGCACGGTTAAAGAACCACGGACCCAACTGTATATATGTAATGGTGTGAGTAAGAGAGAAACAGAAACACATATAAGGTATCAGTACATTGAAAAGAGATAGATATATATTGTTTTTGACAGATTATTTTATAGTACCACTGATTTTGATCCTCATGCTGCTCTTATCTTTTCTGGGCAGCTTGTTCTAGATTTTCTTCATGTTTCTGCTGAATATTCTCGTGGATTTTCGAACGCCAGAGGTTTCTATCCGATGCTGTTGTTCTCCAAAACATAAACATCGGTTCTTATAAGGCTCTATAAGTTCTTATGGTTACTCGCGCCGCCAGTGGCAAAAAATAGAACTATGATCTGGGTTGATTATTCAGACCAGAAATATTATGGAAAAGCCTATACCGTATAGACTCCTGGTATCTAGTCTTCGTGTTTTTTTTATTAAATTTTTTAAATCGTCATTGTTACCAACTAAACTTTTAGTAAAAACTAAAAACGAGTTTTTCGAAAATCGAGATTTAGATGAAATTTAGACAGAAATGTCGTTTAAAAAAACTCATTTTTGAAGTGATAACTTGATATGGGAGGATAAACTGATTTGTAACGCAACGCGTTACGGTACCACTATAATAGGCAGATTACTCCTCTCTTCTCTCTCACTTTAACCCACAGCGCTAAAGTTAACATGTCAATAACCTTAACTTGACCTTGACATCTAATAATTTTTACATAAAATCATTGGCAATTATTTATAATTTAGGCTAATCTACGATTTAAAAAGGTTCATACTATTTAAAAATGTTAATAAAACAAATAAATCAAATTTCACTTACATTTTAAACCATCAAAACTTGAAAAACACACTCAAATTTAACTGTTTGCAAATAACGATAACGGTGTAGTATTTAAAATCATTTATAGCACTATATACACATAAATTACATAAACCAAATTATAGTAATCACGATAGACACTCTTATTAATCATAATTTCACTAATTTTCGACAAAAAACAGACTTTTTTAACAAAAAAAAACACGAAATTATTTAACGTTATACGAAACTGACAACTACTGTTTGCATTTTCTCGATGGTTGACATATGTCATAAAATGGCCTTTTCCTATATGAGTTACTCGGTAAATGTTCTAATATTAATCATTTTAAAGCAAATTTATACAATAATATATTGTTAAAACTATGTAGAAATGTTTATTTAACAATAAAATCGAGTTTTACTTACATATTATACTATCAAAACTTGAAAAAACATAACTGTTATTAAATACCGATAGAGGGGTACTATTGAAATATCATTCATAGCACTAATTACACAAAAACCACATAAAAGAGTTATACAAACGAAAATAGAGACTCTTATTAACGATAATTTCACTAATTTTCGATTAAAAACTGAGTTTATTCACACAAAAAACGCGAAAATACAGCGTAGTTATCGAAAGTTATACGAAATTGACAGCTACTAATAGAATCTTCTGGATGGTTGATATATGTCATAAAATGGCCTTTTTCTGTATGGGTTACTATGTTAATTTTATGATAATATTTAATTTAAAGCTTATTTATATGATAATACATTGTTAAAACTATTAAAATTAACACAGACACTGGTATTAACGATAATTTCACTAATTTTCGATTAAAAACACAGAAAACGCAAAAATATAAAAATGTTGTCAAAAGTTATACGAAATTAACAGCTACGAATAGAATTTTCTCAAAAATCTAAAAAATCTAGTTTTTTCATATCTTTTATAGTTTTCAATATACGGGGGATTACAAAATTTTTGTTAAAATTTGTAATTCCCTCGTAACTTTTTTATTTATTAACGTACAAAAAGTTATAGCCTATCAAAAGATAGGAAATTTTCTCAAAAATTCAAAATTTCAATTAGTTTTTTCATATCTTTAATAGTTTTCAATATACGGGAGAATTACAAAATTTTTGTTAAAATTTGTAATTCCCTCGTAACTTTTTTATTTATTAACGTACAAAAAGTTATAACCTATCAAAAGATAGGAAATTTTTTCAAAAATTCAAAATTCCAATTAGTTTTTTCATATCTTTAATAGTTTTCAATATACGGGGGAATTACAAAATTTTTAGTAAAATTTGTAATTTTCTCGTAACTTTTTTATTTATTAACGTACAAAAAGTTATAACCTATCAAAAGATAGGAAATTTTCTCAAAAATCCAAAATTTCAATTAGTTTTTTCATATCTTTTATAGTTTTCAATATACGGGGGAATTACAAAATTTTTGTTAAAATTTGTAATTCCCTCGTAACTTTTTTATTTATTAACGTACAAAAAGTTATAACCTATTAAAAGATAGGAAATTTTCTCAAAAATCCAAAATTCAAATTAGTTTTTTTATACCTTTTATAGTTTTTAATATACGGGGGAATGACAAAATTTTTGTTAAAATTTGTAATTCTCTCGTAACTTTTTTGTTTATTAACGTACAAAAAGTTATAACCTATCAAAAGATAGGAAATTTTCTCAAAAATTCAAAATTCCAATTACTTTTTTCATATCTTTAATAGTTTTCAATATACGGGGGAATTACAAAATTTTTGTTAAAATTTGTAATTCCCTCGTAACTTTTTTATTTATTAACATACAAAAAGTTATAACCTATCAAAAGATAGGAAATTTTCTCAAAAATCCAAAATTTCAGTTAGTTTTTTCATATCTTTTATAATTTTCTATATACGGGGGAATTACAAAATTTTTGTTAAAATTTGTAATTCCCTCGTAACTTTTTTATTTATTAACGTACAAAAAGTTATAACCTATCAAAAGATAGGAAATTTTCTTAAAAATCCAAAATTCTAATTAGTTTTTTTAGATCTTTAATAGTTTTCAATATACGGGGGAATTACAAAATTTTTGTTAAAATTTGTAATTCCCTCGTAACTTTTTTATTTATTAACGTACAAAAGGTTATAACCTATCAAAAGATAGGAAATTTTCTCAAAAATCCAAAATTGCAATTAGTTTTTTCATATCTTTAATAGATTTCAATATACGGGGGAATTACAAAATTTTTGTTAAAATTTGTAATTCCCTCGTAACTTTTTTATTTATTAACGTACAAAAAGTTATAACCTATCAAAAGATAGGAAATTTTTTCAAACATCCAAAATTGCAATTAGTTTTTTCATATCTTTAATAGTTTTCAATATACGGGGGAATTACAAAATTTTTGTTAAAATTTGTAATTCCCTCGTAACTTTTTTATTTATTAACATACAAAAAGTTATAACCTATCAAAAGATAGGAAATTTTCTCAAAAATCCAAAATTTCAGTTAGTTTTTTCATATCTTTTATAGTTTTCAATATACGGGGGAATTACAAATATTTTGGAAAAATTTGTAATTCCCTCGTAACTTTTTTATTTATTAACGTACAAAAAGTTATAACCTATCAAAAGATAGGAAATTTTCTCAAAACTCCAAAATTTCAATTAGTTTTTTCATATCTTTTATAGTTTTCAATATACGGGGGAATTACAAAATTTTTGTTAAAATTTGTATA
Organism: Altica lythri; assembly: GCA_964028335.1. Classification (NCBI taxonomy): domain Eukaryota; kingdom Metazoa; phylum Arthropoda; class Insecta; order Coleoptera; family Chrysomelidae; genus Altica; species Altica lythri. The sequence continues at coordinate 15,491,196 of OZ034811.1, forward strand.
TTTGTATATTATATTAATAATATTAATCATAATATTCAGTAATGAATATTGTATTGTAGTCCATACTGCCATCACATGGGCATCTTTTATGTCAATATCTGCTCACTTAGAAACAAGATAGGCGTTCTGGAGGCCTTTCTCCATGATCATAATACAAAATATATTTGTCTGGCCAAGCACTTTCTTTTAACAGAAAAGATTCAGCATCTAAGTGTCTTTGGTTATGACCCGAGCTCTTATTTTTGTCGTGAGCTGGATTATAGGTTAAAAATCAAAACAAGTTGCTCCTGTAGGGTTGCTCAAATCCATCAAATGACAAGATAATACAAAGAGTCCAATCAAAAATATTAAAAATGGTATTCAATGCGCCCTGCTTTGTAAGTAACAAAACCTTATACGAAAACTCAGCTAAACCTTTGGTAGAGGAAGAAATCCGAAGAGTAACAAGAAATTACCTTGATGGATTAAGAGATCAACCAAACGACGAAGAAAGACTTAATAAATTAAGTATAACCTAAATGTATAAAAGGAGGGTTGTCACAGGACAACTTCTTCCTCATGTGTTAACCAATCAAACTATTTATGTATAGCTTTCATGAAATTAAATTACGTAATAAAAAAAAACTTTTCTATTTATAACCAAAGACGGATTAAGACAGGGAGGAATGAAATGAAGGATAGAAGACAAACAAAAAGCGTATGGCAAGCAAGATCGATACAGAAAAGAACGTGAGATAGACCTAGGAAAACTAGGAATGACATAGTGGCTACATGTTTAAGAAATAGATGGAAACACAAAAGACAGCAAGAAATAAGAAAAAATAGACAAAATTTGTATCGCTACTAGTGAAATCTGTTTAAAGCTGAAACTATTTATTTGAAAGTTTTGTAAACCTTAACACCTTCGGGTAAAATTAAGATTTGAGATTATAATAATAAATAATACTGTTAAACGCGACCCAAACTTTTGCTACAATCCGCTAAATAAATAAAATCAAATTCGAAATTTCATTTCGAATTTGCCAACATGCAAAAATTTTTGTGCAAACAAACTCACCAAAAAACAAAGCTATCCTGCTCCTTCTGAACCTACCTGAAACAAACAAAGAAAACAAATTTTAGTATCTCATTTCTCTTTTATAAATTCGCATTCAATTTGAATATCGAACATTTAATTAAGTTGGGAAAAGAAAATCAACAAATAAATAAGCTTTAACCCTTGGACGGTGTGCTGGGGTATGACATACCCAGACCAGTGCAGTTACAGCTGCCCTGTAATTAATACTGTGATCACTGGTTCCTAGATGGCAGTAGCTGTCAATGAATATACAGGCAATAGCCTGCTAATGTACATTTCAGTTGATCTGTGATTGTTGAATAGATAGGTGCTACTAAAATTAGTTTGGGTACCACATACCCCAGCACACTTCTAGTGTAACTTTTTTTGACATAAGGTAAGTAAAGCTTAGCTTTTATATTTAGTGAGATTGTTAACATTATTTGTTGATATTTTAGCTTTATAATCTACCTTTAATTATTTTAGATGCTTCCCTCAAAAACATACCAGAACTATGAACTGGAAATACAAAGATTATGGGACACTTTAGACAGCGAAGATGAAGAAATGAACTGTGAGAAAGAAAGTAGTGATGAAGAGCAACATCAAAATAACGAAGAAGAAGAAGAAGAAAATAATGCAGAGAATGTAAGCTCAGACCATTCTGAAGAAGATGAAGGATTAGAAGAAAATGAAACTGAAAGTGAACAAGCTGAATCTAAGTATTTTCTAGACAAAAACGGACAAAAGTGTTCGAAAGAACACAGTGAGAACAAGAACCGAAAGTATTATTTTAGTGTTGAAGCAGCGAGCAAAGCAAGCGAAAACTTCTTTAGAATGCTGGGATTTGTTCTTTGGTGAAATGCTGGATAATATTGTAAAGTATACTAACATCAAGATATTAACAAAAGTTGATAATTACGATGAGCGACACCAGTACGTCTACAAACTAATAGATAAAGCAGAAATCAAAGCAGTGTTAGGCTTATTATACTTAGGAGGCTTATTCAAATCTAATAGGCAGAACATAGAAGATCTTTGGTCTACAGATGGTACCGGCATTGAAATATTTCGGGCAACAATGTCTCTCCAAAGATTCAGTTTTATTATGACTTGTCTTTGATTCGACAATATAAATAATAGAGATGAACGAAAAAAAACTGACAAGCTAGCAGCTATAAGGGCAATTTTTGATAAATTTGTGAATAACTGTCAGGCATGTTATTCACCTGGAGCTTACCTGACTGTGGACGAGAAGCTTGAAGCATTCAGAGGACGGGTTGACTTCAAACAGTATATTCCAACTAAATACGGGCTCAAAGTTTTTGCTCTAGTCGACGCTAAAACCTTTTACTTAGTCAACATGGAGTGCAGCCAGATGGTCATTATAAAGTTAGCAATAAGGCCAAAGATGTAGTAGAGAGACTCATAGCACCAATATCAGGTAGGTACGAGGCGCAATTTGACTTTCGATTATTGGTTTTCCTTATACGATTTGATGATAAGTCTTCTAAACAATTATCAGCTGACCTCTGTAGGTACTGTTAGAAAGAATAAGAGGGAGATCCCAACAGCCTTGTTAGATACACGAAGTAGAGAGCCCAACAGTTCAAAATTTGCGTTCAAGGAAGACATAACGGCTGTTTCGTATTTTCCAAGAAAATCTAAGAATGTCATATTGTTTTCCACCCTCCATCATGACAACACATTAGTTGAAGTGGCTTCGAAAATGAAGCCAGAAATTGTAAAATTTGTCAAAAAGATAATAAACGAGAAGACAGTTAGTAAAGAAAAAATTGCAGACTCTTCTAGAAGTCTTCCAGAATAATAGAAAGATACTCAAGAACCCAAAAACACTTCTAAAAGTAATTTTAACAAAACGGTGAGTAGTAGAAAGGTACTAAGATTTTAAAGAAGCAAATACAGAAGTTGAACATTTAGCAAGGAGTAGATAAAGAGGTTGTAAATACCTCCAAAAACACTGAAGAAAAAAGTAAATTTTAACGAAGACTCCAAACACACTTCTAAAGGTCTAAGTGATATACTTATATATGATATACTTATAAAGATATATTATACGACAGAATGGAAATATCAAGAAGATTCTTTAATCCAGAAATGTTTCTAAGAGATAGTTTGCATAGCACATGGCTTCATTCTCTCGGTAAATGATCAAAACGGTAAGATATAATCTAGACCCATTCTTGTCTAGATCGTTAGGTATTTAGAGAATAAACCATAAACTTACTCTTCATAGCTGGTGATCGAAGAGATATTCTAATACCGGCTAATTTGCCTCCATTATTACACAATATATGAAGTAATCTTAAAAATAGCACTGTCTGGAAATCTTCAGGTAGAATAAACGATAATAGGCACTAGAAACACTTAACTGCTTCTAATTTTTAAGATAAAATAAGAAAAAACCGGGTAACTGAAACTGATAGTCTCGCGAAGATGTTATTAGCAAGAGCACTCCACCCAGAATAAAATCTCGTTAGCTACCAGAAAGGCGCCTAAACTACCACTACTGACCAAAAAGCTAAAAGAAACTATAAAGACATTATACGACAGAATGGAAACATTAAGAAGATTCTAAAATCCAGAAATGGATAGTTAAGGACTGCTAAAAGAAAAAAGAAGAATAATTTAGATAACTTACCTATTTTCTCCTTCCCTAATGCTGGCTCCTCCATAACTAGAATTTCTAGTTTTTCGCGTACAATTTTCCCGAATTTTCCCGATTTACGTTCACTCCCGTTACGTACGAATTAACTTATTTCTAGAATAATTTCCCAAATTTCCCCTACACATACTCAACATATTAAAACAGACTGAAATAGTTTTCAAACGTCGTCGGTAGAAAATCGGATAAGCTACGGACAAATGTGGTCTCTACACGGACGAGCCGTGACACGGCCACGTTACGGCCGACATACGACTCGGGTACGGTGCGGTTATGTCTGTCCCGACCTTAATTCGATTTATTAAACGCACTGAATTTACTTCCCGATTTTTATTTTTATTAAATTTTTATCCGGATTGCAAGTCGTATTGCAATAATATCGAAACTCGCATTAAAAAAACACTTTTCACTTGGTATGTAGAAACCTGAAAATAAAACACATTAAAATATTCACATCTTATTAGTTAGTTAAAAATGACATTTAAATGTCAAATTTATTATTAAACTGTCAATTAAATGTTATTTTTAAAGATTTTTTACGTAAACTGTTATTTAAATATCAAATTTAGTGGTAATCTGTCAATTTAATGTCATTTTTGAAGTTTGTTTATGTCAAATTTATTGTTAAACTGTCAATTGAATGTCATTTTTGGAGTGTGTTTATGTCAACTGTCATTTAAATGACAAATTTATTGTTGAACTGTCAAATAAATGTCATTTTTACAGTTTGTTTACGTTAATTTTTCATTTTTAAAGTTTGTTTTTGTCAACTGTCACTTAAATGTCAAATTTAGTGATAATCTATCAATTAAGTGTCATTTTTAAAGTTTGTTTATGTCAACTGTCATTTAAATGTCATTTTTTAACTTTGTTTACGTCAACTCTCGCTTAAATGTCAAATTTATTGTTAAACTGTCAATCAAGTTACAAAATCATAGTTTATTAACATCAACTGTCATTTAAATGTTATATTTATTGTTAAACTGTCAATGTACTGTCATTTTTCAAGTGTGTTTGTATCAACTGTCATTTAAATGTCTAATTTATTGTTGGACTGTCATTTAAATGTCATTTTTACAGTTTGTTTACGTCAACTGTCATTTAAATGTCATTTTTAAAGATTGTTTGTGTCAACTGTCATTTAAATGTCATTTTTTAACTTTGTTTACGTCAATTCTCGCTTAAATGTCAAATTTATTGTTGAACTGTCAATCAAGTTACAAAATCATAGTTTGTTAACATCAACTGTCATTTATATGTTAAATTTATTGTTAAACTGTCAATGTACTGTCATTTTTCAAGTGTGTTTGTATCAACTGTCATTTAAATGTCTAATGTATTGTTGAACTGTCATTTAAATGTCATTTTTACAGTTTGTTAACATCAACTGTCATTTAAATGTCATATTTATTGTTAAACTGTCAATGTAGAGTCATTTTTCAAGTGTGTTTATATCAACTGTCATTTAAATGTTTAATTTATTGTTCAACTGTCAATTAAATATCATTTTTTGAAGTTTGTTTACATCAACTGTCATTTAAAAGTCAAATTTAGTCTTAATCTGCCAAGTAAACGTCAGTTTTGAAGTTTGTTTACGTTAACTGTCATTTAAATGCCAGATTTATTGTTAAACTGTCATTTAAATGTTAAATCAAGTGGTAATATGTTATTTAAATGTCATATTTGAAGTTTGGTTTACATCAACTGTCACTTAAATGTCAAATTTATTGTTAAAGTATCAATTTAACTTCATTTTTAACGTTTGTTTATGTCAACTGTCATTTAAATGTTATTTTTTAACTTTGTTTACGTCAACTCTCGCTTAGATGTCAAATTTATTGTTAAACTGACAATCAAGTAACAAAATCATAGTTTGTTAACATCAACTGTCATTTAAATGTCATATTTATTGTTGAACTGTCAATTAAATGTCATTTTTACAGTTTGTTTACGTTAATTGCCATTTTTAAAGTTTGTTTTTGTCAACTGTCACTTAAATGTCAAATTTAGTGGTAATCTGTCATTTAAGTCTCATTTTTGACATTTGTTTACGTTAACTGTCATTTAAATATTAAATTTATTGTTGAACTGTCAATTAAATGTCATTTTTTAAATTTATTTACGTTAACTGTCATTTAAATATCAAATTTATTGTTAAAGTGTCAATTTAACGTCATATTTAAAGTTGGTTTATATCAACTGTCCCAAAATCACGCGATTGACGTTTATCTGAAAATTTGAATTTTGTTTTTCATTATATTAAAAAGTATACAAACGATAATTGAATTATTAAATGAAATTGGAGAGAAATTGAGAAATATCACATCCAGCAGGACTCGAACCTAACGCTCTAACAATACTTAACCATCAAATCGTTTATCGGTAATTAAATTCAACTCATATGTAATATTTACTCAATTTTCCCATGAAAGATATCATAAAAAAAACAATATAATTAACATTGATATTTGGAAGTTTGAAAAAAAATTTAAAATCTAAACTCAATAATACGATATTTGGATAAATTTCTCTATTAAAACAACTATCACAATTATATAAAAAAATTAAAAATCTACCTTCTTATTATTTACATGAAAATTGGCACAAATTCGTAATGAAGAAACACTCTTTTAATCACAATTGAATTCGTCTTGAAACTATTTTTCTGTGCGGAATGATTTGTAAACAGGCAATTATTCCTACGCGTCGTTTTTTCACCCTAAAAACCGCTCACTTTGACAGTTTTTTGTGTTGTTACAATCATAACAATGAATCATTTTACCACTTTTAAAGACTTTAAAATAAAATCTAATTGTAATGCGTTAGAGTAAGATAGATATATCTAAAATTCTAATTAGTTTTGAATATAATAAGAATAATTGAATTTATAATCCTCATAAAAAGTATCAATCAAACCAAAAAACTTAATATGTATATTAAAATTATATTTAAATTAACGTGGAAAAGCCGTAAGTGACATCTATCAAGAGTTGAAAGAACTAATATGACAACTTGTACCAATAATTAACGAAAATAAATTTCAAAATAACATATTTAAACATAAACTAAGACATTATATTCTAAAAATTAGAAATATATCATATTAAATATAATATTAATTCTATAGCTAGATAATCAAACAGAAAGTAAGTACCTAGTATTCAATCAATGAACACGTAAATTGAAAACTAAGTTTTTTGATAGAAATTTTACTGAATAATATCATTCTTACCATAATTTTCATTAATAAGACACTATAACACCACTTTATATAATTTTTATCACAAATTAACACCTTTAACCCACTTTTTATTGCAAAAACTATCCACTAATTACGTATCTTAAAACAAACCAAAGCGTACTGAATGTTTCACGGCTTTATTGCGTACTGTACTTCTCCACAGCTACCCTTGCATTTGTAAATATAGTTTTTATATTTTTTTTTATATTGTTCGAAAGTAACTGATATTTATATTAAAATGTAATTAAAAATTGATAAATAATCAAATAAATATGCAATTAATTAATAAGAATTGATATTTTTATTGTAATTAGTGTGATATTAATATGCACGTAAAAACAGAATGTCACTTTGACATTGACAGCTAGCAACTCAAATAAGTTTGGTGTCTTAATTAATCAAATAATTGACCAAATTGGCAATTTTATACACCACTAAGTGTACATATAAACTAATTTTTAAATTTATTTAAATAATAGCTTATTATTCATTTAAGTCGAAGTATATTTGAGATTCTATTGGATAGCTAAATACAATATAATTCTTACCTTTAATATCAGTAGTAACACACTTTATAAACACTTTTTATTAGATTTATCACAAACTAAATCACTTATATGCTTCTTTTATGTAGAAAATATTCTAAATCGAATCGTTTTTCTTCTCACTATAGACACACTTTGCATTTGATTTTAAATTATAACACTCTGCATTGGTTGAGATTGTGTCGTTACGAGAATCGCCGAAGATTACCGAAAGATTTAAATTTATAAAAAGAGTGTTTTAAAGCTTATTAAAGTAATTATTTCATAATCATTCGATATTTTAATTATCTATTTTATATTTACTAGTTTTTTTGTATTAAATTTTAAGATTTACTATATTTTATATTTGATTTTAAATTATTAATGCTCTGATTGGTTGAAAGGGTGTCGATACGAGAACCGCCGAGGATTACCGAAAGATTTAAATTTATAAAAAGAGTGTTTTAAAGCTTATTAAAGTAATTATTTCATAATCATTCTATATTTTAATTATATATTTACTAGTTTTTTTTATATTAAATTTTAAGATTTACCACATTTTATATTTAACTAGCTGGCCCGGCAAACTTCGTACCGCCTAACAATAAATAATTTTTTTTTCATTTCCTTTTTTACAATTTTTACATTTTTTCTACATTAATTTCCCCTGTTTTTTTATCGATAAAAAATTAAATATAAACAGTGTCATCTATTGCATACTTGCACGACCTAAAAATATGATTGTAAGAGGAAAATTGTATAAAAATCGATAAATAAGCTTAATTAATCGATTATAAACACAAATTAATCGATATTTTCTTAAAAAATTACGATTTTATTAAATATCTGACAATTCTTTTTCTTAGTGAGCATGACAAATGTCAAAAATTAAAAATCCGTTAATATTTCAAACATCCTTCATTATTTTCGATTAAAAATCGATAAATAAGCGTAATTAATTGGTTTTAAACACAAATTAATCGATATTTTTATCAAAATTGCAATTTTGTTGAATATTTGACAATTCTTCTTCTTTTTCTCAGTGAGCATGACAGATGTCAAAATTTAAAAATCTGTTAATACTTCAAACATCCTTTATTATTTTCGGTTAAATATTGATAAATAAGCTTTATTAATCGATTATAATGACAAATTAATTGATATTTTCTTAAAAATTTCGATTTTATGCGAATTATATCATAAAATAGATATTCTGTCAAAAGTGGCCTTGAACGTTATAGAAAAAGTTGCTAATTTTTAAAAAAAATCTATTTTTGATAAAAATATAATTAAATTTGAACAGAAAACTGTTAAAATTTGTCAAAAATGCAATTTTTTTCAAAAAATATCAAATGATGTTCGAAATATACGCAGATTTCAAAAATTATACAAATAAGAGATCAATCTGTCAAAAATTATAAATCTGCTTAAATTTCAAACATCCTTCAATATTTTCGATAAAAAATCGATAAATACGTTTTATTAATCGATTATAAACACAAATTAATTGATATTTTCATTAAAACTTTTCTTCTTCTTCTTTTTCTTAGTGAGCATGACAAATGTCAAAAATTAAAAATCTGTTAATATTTCAAACATCCTTTATTATTTTCGATCAAATATCGATAAATACGCTTAATTAATCGATTATAAACACAAATTAATCGATATTTTTATTAAAAATTGCGATTTTATTGAATATCTGACAATTCTTCTTCTTTATCTTAGTGATCATGACAGATGTCAAAAATTAAAAATCCGTTAATCAGTTGTAATCACTTGAAATTAGTTGTAATCACTTAAAATCAGTTGCAATCGTTAAAAATCAGTTGTAATGGTTAAAAATCAGTTTCATAGGGGATTCCCAGAGTATTAAATCGCGTTTTTTCTCCTCCTAGGGTATTCCCAGAGTAAAAAACATCATTTTTTCGTTCTAGAGGTTTCTTAGAGTTTAAAATTTTGTTTTGTTCTTTGTAGGGGATTCCCAGAGCACAAAATCTCGTTTTATTGTCTCCTAGGGTATAAAATCGCGTTTTTTTTCATATCTTTTCTTACAAAAATAGCTTTTGATTTTCAAGTTATATTAAAAAAAAAATAATAATAATATCAAAAACCGTTTATTAAAGTAAAAAAATATATACACCAAAAATAAAAATGTATAAATAAGAAAAAAATAATCAAAACTGTTCATTATCCAGTAGAGGAATCTTAGCAACCTCAAAAAAAATTTTATGCGAATATTTATTTTTGATTGTCATTAATTGAGATTTTGCCGGTAAATGTAAATAATCGTTTAAAAGAATTACAATATCCTTAAACTCGTCCAATTTATAACCGGAATAAAATTCCATTGTCGGTGTCCAATCGCTGATTTTTGTCATTTTTACAGCCATGTATAAAACGGCCGATGCCAATTTTGAATCTCTCAATTTTATTGTATCGTAATTCATTAATGAATATTCCAATATAAACCTGGCTAAGGTTAAAACAGGCATCGTTACTTTGGCACACTAAAAAATCGTAAATTATTAAAAAAATATCAAATATCAACTATCAAATGTCAACTGTCATAAATGTCAACTTTCAAATGTCAACTGTCAAACATCAACTGATAACTGTCAAATACCAACTGTCAAATGTTAAATGTCAACTGTCAAATATCAACTTTCAACTGTCAAAGGTCAACTTTCAACTGCCAAAGGTCAACTTGCAAATGTCAAATGCTAAATGTCAACTGTCAAACATCAACTGATAACTGTCAAATGTTAAATGTCAACTGTCAAAAATGTCAACTGTCAAAAATGTCAACTTTCAAATGCTAAATGTCAACTGTCAAACATCAACTGATAACTGTCAAATGTCAACTGTCAAAAATGTCAACTTTCAAATGCTAAATATAACCTGTCAAATGTCAACTGTCAAACATCAACTGATAACTGTCAAATACCAACTGTCAAATGTTAAAAAATGTCAACTTTCAACTGTCAAAGGTCAACTTTCAAATGTCAACTGTCAAATACCAACTGTCAAATACCAACTGTCAAATATCAACTTTCAACTGTCAAAGGTCAACTTTCAACTGTCAAATGCTAAATGTCAACTGTCAGAACATCAACTGATAACTGTCAAATGTCAACTGTCAAAAATGTCAAATGCTAAATATAACCTGTCAAATGTCAACTGTCAAACATCAACTGATAACTGTCAAATACCAACTGTCAAATGTCAACTGTCAAATATCAACTTTCAACTGTCAAAAAATGTCAACTTTCAAATGTCAACTGTCAAATATCAACTTTTAACTGTCAAAGGTCAACTTTCAAATGTCAACTGTCAAATACCAACTGTCAAATATCAACTTTCAAAGGTCAACTTTCAACTGCCAAACGTCAACTTTCAACTGCCAAAGGTCAACTTTCAAATGTCAAATGCTAAATGTCAACTGTCAAACATCAACTGATAACTGTCAACTTTTAAATGCCAACTGTCAAATATCAACTTTCAAAGGTCAACTTTCAAATGTCAACTGTCAAACATCAACTAATAACTGTCAAATACCAACTGTCCAATGTTAAATGTCAACTGTCAAAAAATGTCAACTTTGAAATGCCAACTGTCAAATATCAACTTTTAACTGTCAAAGGTCAACTTTCAACTGTCAAAGGTCAACTTTCCACTGCCAAAGGTCAGTTTTCAAATGCTAAATGTCAACTGTCAAACATCAACTGATAACTGTCAAATACCAACTGTCAAAAATGTCAACTTTCAAATGTCAACTGTCAAATATCAACTTTCAACTGTCAAAGGTCAACTTTCAACTGTCAAAAGTCAACTTTCAACTGCCAAACGTCAACTTTCAACTCCCAAAGGTCAACTTTCAAATGCTAAATGTCAACTGTCAAACATCAACTGATAACTGTCAAATACCAACTGTCAAATGTTAAATGTCAACTTTCAACTGTCAAAGGTCAACTTTCAAATGTCAAATGCTAACTGTCAAACATCAACTAATAACTGTCAAATACCAACTGTCAAATGTCAACTGTCAAAAAATGTCAACTTTCAAATATCAACTTTCAACTGTCAAAGGTCAACTTTCAACTGTCAAAGGTCAACTTTCAACTGTCAAAGGTCAACTTTCAAATGTCAAATGCTAAATGTCAACTGTCAAACATCAACTGATAACTGTCAAATACCAACTGTCAAATGTTAAATGTCAACTTTTAAATGCCAACTGTCAAAGGTCAACTTTCAAAGGTCAAATGCTAAATGTCAACTGTCAAACATCAACTGATAACTGTCAAATACCAACTGTCAAATGTTAACTGTCAACTGTCAAAAAATGTCAACTTTCAAATGCCAACTGTCAAATATCAACTTTTAACTGTCAAAGGTCAACTGTCAGAAGTCAACTTTCAAATGTCAACTGTCAAACATCAACTAATAACTGTCAAATACCAATTGTCAAATGTTAAATGTCAAAAAAATGTCAACTTTCAAATGCCAACTGTCAAATATCAACTTTTAACTGTCAAAGGTCAACTTTCAACTGCCAAAGGTCAACTTTCAAATGTCAAATGCTAAATGTCAACTGTCAAACATCAACTAATAACTGTCAAATACCAACTGTCAAAAAATGTCAACTTTCAAATGCCAACTGTCAAATATCAACTTTTAACTGTCAAAGGTCAACTTTCAACTGTCAAAGGTCAACTTTCAACTGCCAAAGGTCAACTTTCAAATGCTAAATGTCAACTGTCAAACATCAACTGATAACTGTCAAATACCAACTGTCAAATGTCAACTGTCAAAAATGTCAACTTTCAAATGTCAACTGTCAAATATCAACTTTCAACTGTCAAAGGTCAACTTTCAACTGTCAAAAGTCAACTTTCAACTGCCAAACGTCAACTTTCAAATGCTAAATGTCAACTGTCAAACATCAACTGATAACTGTCAAATACCAACTGTCAAATGTTAAATGTCAACTGTCAAAAATGTCAACTTTCAACTGTCAAAGGTCAACTTTCAAATGTCAAATGCTAAATGTCAACTGTCAAACATCAACTAATAACTGTCAAATACCAACTGTCAAATGTTAAATGTCAACTTTCAAATACCAACTGTCAAATATCAACTTTCAAAGGTCAACTTTCAACTGTCAAAGGTCAACTTTCAACTGTCAAAGGTCAACTTTCAACTGTCAAAGGTCAACTTTCAAATGTCAACTGTCAAACATCAACTGATAACTGTCAAATACCAACTGTCAAATGTTAAATGTCAACTTTTAAATGCCAACTGTCAAAGGTCAACTTTCAAATGTCAAATGCTAAATGTCAACTGTCAAACATCAACTAATAACTGTCAAATACCAACTGTCAAATGTTAAATGTCAACTGTCAAAAAATGTCAACTTTCAAATGCCAACTGTCAAATATCAACTTTTAACTGTCAAAGGTCAACTTTCAACTACCAAAGGTCAACTTTCAACTGCCAAAGGTCAACTTTCAAATGCTAAATGTCAACTGTCAAACATCAACTGATAACTGTCAAATACCAACTGTCAAATGTTAAATGTCAACTGTCAAATATCAACTTTCAACTGTCAAAGGTCAACTTTCAAAGGTCAAATGCTAAATGTCAACTTTCAAACATCAACTGATAACTGTCAAATACTAACTGTCAAATTTGAAATGTCAACTTTCAAATGTCAAATCTCTACTGTCAAATGTAAAATATTACATGTCAAACGTCAACTGTCAAATATCAACTGTCAAATATCAATTGACAACTTTCAAATGTCAACTGTGCGTATAACCTTTACGCGCGATTGAAGTAAAACTTGAAAGATTTAAAATCAAATACTTACTCTAGCATATCTTCTCAAAAATCGGTAACTCAATGGAATCCCCAAATCAAATCCGCAAGTTTTCAATACATTTCTTTCCATTCGTAACAACTGATTTCTTGTATACGCTCCATCACAAATATACAAAAAATCATCGATCAACGGTGGCATTCGTTCATCAAATTTCGATCCAATAAACAAAGCAACAGTTGCGACCAATTGTAAAGTTTCTTTTGGTACATTTTGTTTGGATAAATACATATCGAATAGTTTCACTGCCAAATATAATGTTTCGTGATTTAATTCGAATGATTCTTGAATTTCCACCATCCAATCAACAAGAAGAGAACGCATGGAACGTGATAGAGATGGTTGACGGTCGAGGTAATCCGGAATTATAAAAGAATCCTAAAAAAAAAGAGTTAATATTACGATTTTTGTGTAAAGGTATCATTATAATCACTTAAAATCAGTTGTAATCGTTAAAAATCAGTTGTAATCACTTAAAAATCAGTTGTAATCGTTAAAAATCAGTTGTAATCACTTGGAATCAGTTGTAATCGTTAAAAATCAGTTGCAATCGTTAAAAATCAGTTGTAGTCACTTGAAATCAGTTGTAATCACTTAAAATCAGTTGTAATCGTTAAAGATTAGTTGTAATCACTTAAAATCAGTTGTAATCGTTAAAGATTAGTTGTAATCACTTAAAATCAGTTGTAATCGTTAAAAACCAGCTGTAATTACTTGAAATCAGTTGTAATCGTTAAAAATCAGTTGTAATCACTTGAAATCAGTTGCAATCGTTAAAAATCAGTTGTAATCACTTGAAATCAGTTGTAATCAGTGAAAATTATTTAAACTCACCTCTCTTTCTTTTAGATAATTAAAAATATCCATAGCATAATGTGATACTTGAAAAACATCATTCCAATTTTCTTTATCAAAATCCACAACTCCTTCAAGAACTGTAACACCTTCCAAATTCAATTTATTCCGAATATCGTCAGCAACAATAGAAATATTGTTTTTATTAGTTTCTTTTGATTCCTCTGATTTTTTTGATGCATTTGTAATACGTGAAGATCGTAAATTATGCTGAGATTTAGCAGTCATATAAACACTATTATTACTAAAAAATAATATTAATTATTTTATTATAAATAAATAGATTTATATATAAATATAATAACTTACGGTTCTTCTAATGCAGTCGTATATAGAGTATTATCAGTCTTATTATCAACATCGTTAGATTTTATATTATTTTGTTTAACATTATTAACAGTTAACAATTTATTTATCTAAAATTAATAAATATATAAAATATATAACAAAATAAAATTAATAACTAACCTTTGATTCAGTTAGAGGTGCTATATTTTCACTATTTTTACGTAAATTACCATCTCGTTTTTTCGGTAATAAACTCACGTTGGTATTCTTCTCACCAAATGCTAATTTCTTCGTTTTTTGAGCATCTTTTGGATTAATTGCACTTTCTGCTTTTCTTTTATTTTTATTCTCTTTTAAATCTGTAGTTAATTTACTTCTAGTTGTTACGGTATTTTGGATTTGTTTTAATGGTGCCATTATTAACTAAAAATATAATAACTTTAATAAAATTATCGATGGGAATTTACTTGATAAACATACATCAACAATGGCCAGGTGTTGTTTACCGCCTTTTTTTATATTGCACAAACAACTATTTATCGATTTATTAACTACTAGACTTATAAATCCAATCTTTTCCTACGAAAATAAGCATACATATAGAACAAGAAATAACATCGATAAAGAAAAAATAGTATAAAAACTTATAACAAGATGGACGACTATCTAATAATCTACTCCACTATAAATATATAATAAACTACCTTATAAACATATAATATACATAATAACATACCTTTAATATTCAGTTTGATAAAATTATTTGTAAAATTAATTAAATATACACATAAAAGACTACACACATTAAACTACACCACAGCTTGACAAGTTCAATTGAACGAGAAACTTTAAAAACGACGGTTAACTGTTATACACTTTTACAGTGTTACCAACATTATAAATATATCTACCATTAAACTATAAATGTATTCAGCCACAAATTTTATTATTTAAACAACGCTTTTATTGTGTTATTTCATTAATAAAAGCTTATAAAACACAATCTTAGTTAATAGAACGTAGAAATGATAATAATAATAATAACTTTTGACAGTTGTATTACATTAAAAAAAAAAGATTATATTAATGTTAAGTTTTATAATTTAAACACCACTTTTATTGTGTTATAAATGCTTATAAAACGTAATTTAAGTAAACATAATAAATAAAAAGATAGAATTGATACTGATGATAACTTTTAGCTATTGTAATAAAATGAAAGTCATTTAAAAAAAGAAGAAGATATTAATGTCAAATGTCAAAATACTTGTTGACGTCTTTAATGGTTTAATACATTAATTTCTTCATTATTGTTGTAATTTAATATCGAAAAATGTCGAAAGATACTCATATTGATCGTGATTTAGACTTATCAAACGCTAATAGAGGTGTATGGTTAGTAAAAGTACCAAAATATGTATCAGAACGTTGGGAGAAAGCATCTAGTGATATGGAAGTTGGAAAATTAAAGATTACAAAGTAAGTAAATTGATTATTTATATTAAATTTATAATACTTATAATCATTTTTAGACCTGTTGGACAAAAAGCAAAAGTTTCTTTAACTTTATCAAATGCTATTTTGAATTTAAACGAAATTGGACAAGAAAGTATTCCAAAAGATCATCGATTAGATGTTTCTACTGTAACACAACAAACTTTGGGTGTTTTTTCGCATGTTATACGTAAGTAAAAGTATATTTTAATCATTTTTTGTTACTCTGGTATTGTTTATAGCTGTAAATAAAGATGCTGTTATACCAGAAACTGAAAAGTTGTATTTGGAAGGTAAAATTGTACAGAAATTAGAATGTCGTCCATATGCTGATAATTGTTATATGAAATTGAAATTAGAATCAATTAAAAAAGCTTCCCTACCAACTCGCCAAGTTAAACAATTAGATCGTGTTGTACAAACTTATAAACCAGTATCAGATCATAAAAATAACGTAAGTACAAACACCCTAAAAAGTCTGTCTGTATGTATGTGGTATCATAAATCCCGAACGAATAAAGATATATCAATTTAGTTTTTTTTTATATTAAAGGTGACTTAAGTGCGAGTGTTCTTAGTCATGTTTGATGAAAATCGGTTGGGCCGTTTAAAAGTTATGGGGGGTGAAAGTGGGGTAGAATAATCGAATGTTTGTGTGGAGTGTGTTTGTCTGTATATGGGATTATAGCTCCCGAACGAATAAAGCGATTTCAATTTAGTTTTCTTTGTAGTAAAGCTGACTTGTTTAGGAATGTTTTTAGACATATTTGATGAAAATCGGTTGGGCCGTTTAAAAGTTATGGGAGGTGAAAGTGGGGTAGAATGTTTTGCATAGAAAAAGAATATTGATGACTTAATTAAGATTATTCTGACCTTCGTTTGATGAGAATTTTTTTAATTTATTTAATATTGTGTATTTTAGATTGAATATATGGAACGTAAAAAGGCAGAAGGCAAAAAGGCTCGTGATGATAAAGATTCTGTTCTGGAAATGCTATTTGCTGCATTTGAAAAACATCAATATTATAATATTAAAGATTTAGTAAAAATTACTAAACAACCTATTACATATTTAAAAGAAATATTAAAAGAAGTTTGTAATTATAATTTAAAAAATCCTCATAAAAATATGTGGGAACTTAAACCCGAATATCGACATTATAAACAAGAAACTGAAAATGAAACTAAGAAAGAAGAATCTGATGATGATTAAAATATAAAAGTGTTGTATTAATAAAGTTATTTTATCAAATAAAACATTGTTTATTATATTTGTTCCAACAGACCAAAGAACCATTCCAGAACCGTTCGGGAACTACACACTAGATGAAACTGTTGTTTTGTAACAGTTCTAGGACAGCTTTTTGTTCTATTGGAACAGATCTATAAATGCAATAAGATGGAGTAATTGAAATTTGACATATTTGACATTTAACAGTTCTCATGTGACATTTAACAGTTCTCATGTGACATTTTGGCAGATGACAGTTCGTTTGACATTTAACAGTTCCATTACTGATTTTCGTGACAGTTTGTTTTCCCAATGGTTTAAAAGATTCAAACGTTGACATTTGGCAGTAAGTTAATAGTTGACATCTGTCGTTAAAGTTTGACAATTGACATTTAATATTTGGTATTTGACAGGTCACATTTGGTAATTAATATAAATGTTAAGGTTGACATTGTTTAAATGACATTTTGGCAAGTAGTATTTCAAATTTGATAATTGACATCTCAGTTTCGATACTCTACCGTTAAAATTTGACATATAAGACAGTTAACATATGAACGTTGAAGTTAATTAGTTTCTATGTGACATTTTGGCAGATGACAGTTCAAGTTTGACATTTAACAGTTCCATTCCTGATTTTCGTGACAGTTTGTCTTCCCAATGGTTTAAAAGATTCAAACGTTGACATTTGGCAGTAAGTTAATAGTTGACATCTGTCGTTAAAGTTTGACAATTGACAATTAACATTTGGTATTTGACAGGTCGCATTTGGTAATGAATTAAAGTTTAATAATTGGCATTGGCAAGTAACAGTTCAAATTTGACAATTGTCAGCTTAGTTTCGTTACTCAAACGTTAAAATTTGACATATATGACAGTTAACAATTGACATTTAGTATTTGACAGTTCGCATATGTCAATTAACATGTAGTTTCTATGTGAAATTTTAGCAGGTGACAGCTCAAGTTTGACACATTACTGGTTTTCGTGACAGTTTGAAAATTGACAGGTCGCATTTGGTAATTAATTAAAGTGTAATAGTTGGCATTGATTAAATGACATTTTGGCAAGTAGCAGTTTAAATATGACAATTGACAGCTCAGTTTCGTTACTCAAATGTTAAAATTTGACATATATGACAGTTAACAGTTGACATTTAGTATTTGACAGTTCGCATATGACAATTAACATACGAACGTTAAAGTTAAGTAGTTTCTATGTAACATTTTGTCAGCTGACAGTTCAAATTTGACATTTAACAGTTTTATTACTTATTTCCATAATTTAAACGTTGACATTTTGTACTAATTAGTTAATAATTGACATCTAGAATTGAAGTTTATAACAAGTTTAGTAATTGACATTGTTTAAATGACATTTTGACAAATAACACTTCAAATATGACATTTGACATTTAACAGTTCCGTTACTCATTTTTGTGACGATTTTTCTTCTACGTGAAATAACAAGATGATTAAGATAAAGATTCATAAAACAATTCAATTTATTTATATATAAACATATCAAAATAAAATTTAACTATATATAAATATAGATAAGACACAGGTTTTGATTATATTCTTAAATATACATAAATGCAATTAAAAAACGATTAAAGAGTCTTTGAAGTCACATATTACCTGGGAACAGCGGGCGGTCCATAAATGAGACCCTTTTTTCACCCTCGTCTCCTAATTTTACAATCTATTGTTTAAATTTAAGATTGTATACAACCACATGCTGGATTAGGGTCGGATTTATGGACCGCCCGCTGTTCAAAGACTCTTTAACCTAAAAATCACATACTTGATCAAATTAATTATAGAGAGGCAAATTTTTAAGGAAAATTGTATTTCCTCGAGATTTCTTATATATTCAAAACATTTAGAGATACATAACTAATCAATAATATAAAATTTGAAGTTAAATTGAACACAAACTTTGAAACATAACCTTAAATTCGTGATTTCGAACTACCACCAACTTTGATATCAAACAATTTTCTTACAAAATAAACTTGAATAGTAGTTGTAATAAACACAACAATAATTTGTATAATTGACCATCTTATCACATAATTATTATTATCTTGTAATAAATTGTAATCCCATGCTTCTCTAGCTCGTGTATGATGTTGATATTGAAGCATATTATTAATATTTTGTTCAACTCCAACTATAGTTCCAGTAAAATTCTCCATATTCATATTAAGTTCCTCAATTTCTTTAGTATAAGCATCCCACATTTCGTATCGTACAACAGTTATATAAATATTAACTAATTTCGCAGCAAATCTCGAGAATTGGTTATCGATACAAACCGAGTAATAACCACCCATAGATTTTTGATCTTGATACTCACTATTAGCTTTCCATTGGTAAGGATGAACTATTTGTCCACTGGGATGTCTCACTGCAAATCCAGCCATACCATCACCACCTCGAACTACTTGAAAACTAACGTAAAATGTTGATCCTGGATTAACATATTGAAAGTAACAATCTTCTTTACCAGGATCTATATGAACTTTATAATCCATAGCAACTGCAGGTAAGTTTTCATACCAAGGAACTGTTATTGGTGCATGTTGTGTATTTATTAATCCGATAAAATATAAAAATATCACTACTAACGTGGCAGGTTGAACCATTTTTATAACATTAAACTGGATTTTGAGGTTAGGATATAATTTACATACTTTCACTTTTGTTTATTGTTAATTAGGTAAATATTGTTATGTAAAAATGTTGTTTATGTTATAATACATAATTTATTAGTAAAATTTACTAGTTAAATTATTAAAATAGTAATTTAATAACAAAGTTTAGTTTTTATACTGTCAAATAAATTAACTGTCATTTTGATTATTACAATGTTGCCAACTCAATATAAAAGTTTGTTTCAAATCACTATAATTGAATCGTATTAGGCCATAGACAATCTAAAGAGATGTGTAATCGTATTTTGTAGTGGTGAAAATGGGAACTAAATTAGCGAAAAACGAAAAAGTACTTATAACGGTAAAGTGACAGAGTAAATACTAGTGGTCTTCGTTTAAAATAAATTTAAGGTAATTAAAGCATAAAAAGGGTGTTAAATTAAAGTTTTAAACATGGTGCACTCATGTTGGAACTTGTTGCCAACTTTCTATTAGGCTTCAACACATCTGTTCTATTATCTCTGGTTTTGTGGTTGACATTGGACAAAACCAGAAATAATAGAACAGATGTGTTGATGGCCAATATAAAGTTGGCAACAAGTTCCGACATCAGCGCATCATATTAAAAAATTATTCACCCCGTTTTATACTTAAAGTACCTTAAATTTATATTAAAACAACACTACTATAGTACTTACTATACCGTTATAACTAATTTTTCGATTTTCGCGATCCCAGCTAGTTTAGTTCCCATTTTCACCACTACAAAATACGATTGCACGTCTCTTTAATTTGTCTATGGTCTAATACATGAATTGAGTGACACTGACAGGTCGGACTGTCAATTGTAAGATATTTTTAATCTTGAAATATTTCGACCATCCATGTTTATTTTTTGATAAAAATTGTATTATTGATTGCATATTATAGTTTTATATCAAAATTTAAACGTATTATTTGTTAAAATCCACATAATTTCCACAATTTACTCTCTTCTTCTTTTTCTCTTAATTGACAAAATGACAAATTTGATTATTTAATTAACTTAAGGCATTAGCTGAATATAAAATAATGTATGTTTTTAACAATTAAATAACACAATGAAATCGTCTATAAACGATTATTTTATGATAATATTGTTATTGTTATTTCAATAAATATTTAGGTTGGCTGTTCTGTCATAAACGTCAAAGTTGACGTAATATTTTCTTTGTATTGTATTATATATATGTCAAATTGTGCTGTAAAGTAAAAGTTACATCATTATACGAAGTAAATCACGATTAATTTATGTAAATTATTAAAATGAAGTAATTCAAACTTAATCTATATTAATTTTTAAAAGTGCGCGTTATATATAATTCGTTTAATATAATAATTTTATCATTATATTCACGCCCACAAGATTGACGTTTAAATGTATAAAAGAAACTCATAAAAATCGTCGTCTTTTAGGTGAGAATTCTCACGATTGTTATTTCTCATTATTGTTTATAATACGTGTATTTGTATTGTTTAGGCAATGGTTGTAGTAAGTGGTAATTGGGTGAAAAATGTTGCTACTTTTCCACAGTGTAATGTTAATAGTGGAAATGATGTGATTAGTGATGAAATTATGGCAGCCAAAGCTATTTTAACTTGTCGTCCGAATTCTCATCATTTTCAAGAACGTACTGTAACTTTAGATCAACCTGTTAAAGTTGGTAGATCTGTTGCTAGAGCTAAACCTACTGCTACTAATGCAATTTTTGATTGTAAAGTTCTATCAAGACATCATGCTTTGTTATGGTATGAAAATGGAAAGTTTTATTTACAAGTAAGTTATAATTGTTAAAATAGTATCAATTTTTATATAAACTACGAACTTTTAGGATACTAAAAGTAGTAATGGAACATTTGTAAACAATAGTAGATTATCATCAGAAAATGGTAATCACGAATTAAGTTCTGGTGATATTGTACAATTTGGTGTTGATGTTGTTGAAAATAATAGAAAAGTAACACACGGTTGTATTATAGCTACAATTAAACTTTTTTTACCAGATGGAAAAGAAGCTAAAGCTAGTCCAGTATCAGGAGGAATACACGGTAAAAAAATCGTTGATATTTACTTACTTTTATCATAAAATCATTTAAAACTTCAGGTATGGTTCCATTGGATGATTTGTATCGTTTAAATGAAATAATTCAAGAAGCTAATCAACGTGAACAATGTTTAGAATCGAAATTATCAGCATTACAACATGTTGTTGATGAAACAAGAAAATCAGCTGAAGAAAGTTGGCAAGCTTATGTTGGCGAAGAACGTTTACTATCGAGAGTTTCTGCATTAGAAACACAATTGCAACAAGCTAATAAAAATTTTGGTGAGGATCGATTACGTGAAGAATTATCACGATTACAAGTAAGTAAATGTATTAATTTTTGACAATTGACAGCTCAGTTTCGTTAAAATTTGACATATATGACAGTTGCCATTTGGTATTTGACAGTTTGCATGCGAACGTTGAAATTATGTAGTTTCTAAGTGACATTTTGTCAGTTGACAGTTCAAATTTGACATTTAACAGTTTCATGACTCATTATAGTTAATAGTTGACATCTAGCGTTGAAGTTTTTGACATTTAACAATTAAAATTTATAGTAGTCGACATTGATATAAATGACATTTTGACAATTGACAGCTGTATTTGACATTTAACAGTTCCGTTACTCATTTTTGTGACAATTTTGTGTATATTATCGTGAATTTAATTAATGATTTCTATTTTTAGGAAGAGAATGAATCGTATCAAGTTGCAGCAAAAGAAGCTTTGGAAAAATTGCATGGAGAACGTTTAGAAGCTGTAGCTTTAGCTATGGAACAAGAAAGAGCTAGAATTACTGCAGAACAAGAAGCTATTATAGCTAAAGAACAATATAATAGTGCTAGATTAGATTTAGAGGTATGTAAATATAGATTTTCTTTTATTTGACATACCTATCACAGTTGACAGATGTCATTTTTGGAAAATAGTCAATTTTGACACTTGACAAACATCAAATTCCAATGAACTGTCAAATTTTGCACATTTATTGAATTTGAGCGACGTCACACTTGACAGAAGTCATATTTGACACAATAGTCAATAATGACAAGCTTGCTTTACTTGACATACCTATCACAGTTGACAGATGTCATTTTTGGAAAATAGTAAATTTTGACAAATTGCCTTTATTTGACAAACGTCAAATTCCAATGAACTGTCAAATTTTACATATTAATTGAATAAGAGAAACGTCATACTTGTCGTATTTGACAGATCAGTCACTTGACAAACCTATAAGATATAATGTAGCTGTCAAACTTTATAGATTTATTAAATTTGATTCAAATCACACTTGACAGATGTAACATTTGACAAAATAATCAATCTTGACAACTTTGCTTTACTTGGTATACAGCTGTCAACTAGAACTGTCAATCTTTATAAATTTATTAGATTTGACACACATTATACTTGACAAATGTCATTTTTGACACTTTGTTGTTTCACTTGACACGTTTATCATATATAGTAGAACTGTGAATCTTGACAAATTCTTTAGATTTGACAGATATGACACTTGACAGATTACATAATTGACAGATTTAACAGATATCACAATTGACAGATGTCATATTTGACATATTAACAGGTTTGTTTCATTTGACACATTTATCAAATATAATAGAACTGTCAATCGTGACAGATTTAACAGATACGATACTTGACAGATGTCACTTTTGACAGATGTCACTTTTGACAGATGTCATATTTAATAGTTGAGTTAACTTTAACAAGTTTATTTCACTTGAATAAGTGAGAGAGAGATTGAGTGAGTGAGATTAATTGAGATTGAGTTAGTAAGTGAGTGAGGGAAAGAGTAACAGAGTGAAATTGAGTGAGTAATAGAGAGAGAGAGAGTGTGAGTGAGAGTAAATGAGTCAATGAAAGTGAGTGAGAAAATGAAAGAGTTTGTGAGAGTGAGTAATAGAGAGAGAGAGAGAGAGAGAGAGAGAGATAGAAAGTGTTTGAGTGAGTGAAACAGCTAGTGAGAAAGTAAGTAATAGAAAGAGTATAACAGAGTAAAAGAATGAGTGAGAGATAAAAAGTGTGTAAGAGAGTGAAAGAGTGTAACAGAGTAAAAGAATGAGTGAGAGATATAAATTGTGTAAGAGAGTGAAAGAGTGAAAAAGCTAGTAAGAGTTAGTGAAAGAGTGAAAAAGCTAGTAAAAGTTAGTGAAAGAGTGAAAAAGCTAGTAAGAGTTAGTGAAAGAGTGAAAAGCTAGTGAGAATAAGCGAAATTGAATGAGAGAGTAAGTAAAAGAGAAATTGACAGAGTGAAAGAGCGATTGAAAGAGTAAAAACGCAATTGAAAGAGTGAAAGTGCAATTGAAAGAGTGAAAGAGCGATTGAAAGAGTGAAAGAGCGATTGAAAAAGTGAAAGAGCGATTAAAAGAGCGATTGAAAGAGTGAAAGAGCGATTGAAAGAGCGATTGAAAGAGCAATTGAAAGAGTAAAAGAGCGATTGAAAGAGTGAAAGAGCGATTAAAAGAGCAATTGAAAGAGTGAAAGAGCGATTGAAAGAGTGATTGAAAGAGTGAAAGAGCGATTGAAAGAGTGAAAGAGCGATTAAAAGAGCAATTGAAAGAGTAAAAGAGCGATTGAAAGAGCGATTAAAAGAGTGATTGAAAGAGTGAAAAAGCGATTAAAAGAGTGAAAGAGCGATTGAAAGAGTGAAAGAGCGATTGAAAGAGTGAAAGAGCGATTAAAAGAGCAATTGAAAGAGTGAAAGAGCGATTGAAAGAGTGAAAGAGCGATTGTAAGAGTAAAAGAGCGATTGAAAGAGCGATTAAAAGAGCAATTGAAAGAGCGATTAAAAGAGCAATTGAAAGAGTGAAAGAGCGATTGAAAGAGTCAAAGAGCGATTGAAAGAGTGAAAGAGCGATTAAAAGAGCAATTAAAAGAGTGAAAGAGCAATTGAAAGAGTGAAAGAGCAATTGAAAGAGTGAAAGTGCAATTAAAAGAGTGAAAGAGCGATTGAGAGAGTGAAAGAGCAATTGAAAGAGTAAAAGAGCGATTGAAAGAGTGAAAGAGCGATTAAAAGAGTGATTGAAAGAGTGAAAGAGCAATTGAAAGAGTGAAAGAGCGATTGAAAGAGTGAAAGAGCAATTGAAAGAGCGATTGAAAGAGTGAAAGAGCGATTAAAAGAGCAATTGAAAGAGTGAAAGAGCGATTGAAAGAGTGAAAGAGCGATTGAAAGAGTGTGATTTCTTATTTTTGATTAAAAATAATTTTTTTTGGTTGTTTAGGAATTAGCAAAAAAATTTTCTGAACAACAAATAGAAAATAATGAAGAACGATTGAAATTTGAACAAACTGTACAAGATTTAGAATCGAAATTAGAATCAGAATCTGGTAAATTATTAGATTTACAATTAAAAATTCATTCAATGAATGCATTTCCTTTACCAGCTTTTCAAAATATTGGATCTTTAGTACAAGATTCTGTAAGTATACATTACAATCCATTTGTTTGGAGTTGGCTGCCAACTGCAAACAAATAGACTATAAATATCATTTTTCTCATATTTTTATCAATTTTTCTTTATACAGCAATTAGATCTGATTTATAATGATGATGATGTTAAATGTAAAGAAGAAATTATTAATGAAAACGAAGAAAGCGAATCTTTAAAAAATCAATCTAATGGTTTAGATGCACCTCATCATATCAATTTATCGGTAAATAAATTTTTTTTAAACATTTATCTTTAAATTATAATAAAATAATTATTTTTCTAGGCACTAAAAGCAGATGAAAAACAAGAATCTGAATCAGAAAAAGTATTATTAGAAATTAAAAATGAAAATATTGATGATGAAAAGGAATCGAAAGAAGATATTAAAAAAGTTACATTTAAACTTGAAACAGAAGAAACTGTAATCAATCAGGTAATCAACCTTGCTTTATTTGACATAAATATCAATTATAATATAGCTGTCAAATAGAACTGTCAAATTTTTTAGATTTGACACATATCACACTTGACAGATGTCATATTTGACATCTTATCGAGTTTGTTTTACTTGTCAAACCTACCAAATATAATAGAACTGTCAATAGTGACAGATTAATCAAATTTGACAATTGACAGATGTCATATTTGACACTTTACTTGACAAACCTACCAAATATAATAGAACTGTCAATTATGACAGATTTGACAAACATGATACGTGACAGATGTCATATTTGACACTTTAACAAGTTTATTTCACTTGACAAACGTATTAATTATAATAGAACTGTCAATTTTGACAAGTTCATCAAATTTGACATATATCACACTTGACAGATGTCATATTTGACATCTTATTGAGTTTGTTTCACTTGACAAACCTACGAAATATAATAGAACTGTCAACCGTGACAGATTGATCAAATTTGACACTTGACAGATGTTATATTTGACACTTTACTTGACAAACCTACCAAATATAATAGAACTGTCAATTATGACAGATTTGACAAACATGATACGTGACAGATGTCATATTTGACACTTTAACAAGTTTATTTCACTTGACAAACGTATTAATTATAATAGAACTGTCAATTTTGACAAGTTCATCAAATTTGACATATATCACACTTGACAGATGTCATATTTGACATCTTATTGAGTTTGTTTCACTTGACAAACCTACGAAATACAATAGAACTGTCAATCATGACAGATTGATCAGATTTGACACTTGACAGATGTCATATTTGACATTTTTTAGGACGAATGTGATGAATCGAACAATAAAGAAGATTTAGAATCGAATTCGAAAACGTTAAAATATCAATTTCATGCTGCGCAAAGTGAATTAAAACGAAAAATTGAAAGTTTAGAATTGATTTCGAATGCTCAACGAACGAAAATTGAAGATGTCGATAAAGCTTTAGAAATTGAAAAAAATATATCGAAAAATTATTTAGAAGAAAATGATTTATTGAAAAATGAAATGGTTTTATTAAAACAAAAATGGAAGGAATGTTGTAATGAAAATCAACAACAAAAAGTAAGTTTTTAGTTTTTGAAAATTCTTGAGAAACTATTTTTGATTAATTTTTTATCGAATTTCTATAAAACTCCAGAAGAAGATGTCCACTGTGATCACCAGGTACTTCGATGACATCGCCATAGTAATATTTGTGTTCATTTATCCCGAAAACATCAAATTTACGTATTTGAACTAATTTTGAATCGAATTTCTATAAAACTCCAGAAGACGATGTCCACTGTGATCACCAGGTACTTCGATGACATCGCCATAGTAATATTTGTGTTCATTTATTCCGAAAACATCAAATTTACGTATTTGAACTAATTTTGAATCGAATTTCTATAAAACTCCAGAAGACGATGTCCACTGTGATCACCAGGTACTTCGGTGACATCGCCATAGTAATATTTGTGTTCATTTATCCCGAAAACATCAAATTTACGTATTTGAACTAATTTTGAATCGAATTTCTATAAAACTCCAGAAGACGATGTCCACTGTGATCACCAGGTACTTCGATGTCATCGCCATAGTAATATTTGTGTTCATTTATTCCGAAAACATCAAATTTACGTATTTGAACTAATTTTGAATCGAATTTCTATAAAACTCCAGAAGACGATGTCCACTGTGATCACCAGGTACTTCGGTGACCATCACTATAGTGATTTTCCTGTTCAATCATCCCAAAAACCCCTAAATAAAGAATTTGAACTAATTTTGAATCGAATTTCTATAAAACTCCAGAAGACGATGTCCACTGTGATCACCAGGTACTTCGATGACATCGCCATAGTAATATTTGTGTTCATTTATCCCGAAAACATCAAATTTACGTATTTGAACTAATTTTGAATCGAATTTCTATAAAACTCCAGAAGACGATGTCCACTGTGATCACCAGGTACTTCGATGACATCGCCATAGTAATATTTGTGTTCATTTATCCCGAAAACATCAAATTTACGTATTTGAACTAATTTTGAATCGAATTTCTATAAAACTCCAGAAGACGATGTCCACTGTGATCACCAGGTACTTCGATGTCATCGCCATAGTAATATTTGTGTTCATTTATTCCGAAAACATCAAATTTACGTATTTGAACTAATTTTGAATCGAATTTCTATAAAACTCCAGAAGACGATGTCCACTGTGATCACCAGGTACTTCGATGACATCGCCATAGTAATATTTGTGTTCATTTATCCCGAAAACATCAAATTTACGTATTTGAACTAATTTTGAATCGAATTTCTATAAAACTCCAGAAGACGATGTCCACTGTGATCACCAGGTACTTCGATGACATCGCCATAGTAATATTTGTGTTCATTTATCCCGAAAACATCAAATTTACGTATTTGAACTAATTTTGAATCGAATTTCTATAAAACTCCAGAAGACGATGTCCACTGTGATCACCAGGTACTTCGATGACATCGCCATAGTAATATTTGTGTTCATTTATCCCGAAAACATCAAATTTACGTATTTAAACTAATTTTGAATCGAATTTCTATAAAACTCCAGAAGACGATGTCCACTGTGATCACCAGGTACTTCGATGTCATCGCCATAGTAATATTTGTGTTCATTTATCCCGAAAACATCAAATTTACGTATTTAAACTAATTTTGAATCGAATTTCTATAAAACTCCAGAAGACGATGTCCACTGTGATCACCAGGTACTTCGATGACATCGCCATAGTAATATTTGTGTTCATTTATTCCGAAAACATCAAATTTACGTATTTGAACTAATTTTGAATCGAATTTCTATAAAACTCCAGAAGACGATGTCCACTGTGATCACCAGGTACTTCGATGTCATCGCCATAGTAATATTTGTGTTCATTTATCCCGAAAACATCAAATTTACGTATTTGAACTAATTTTGAATCGAATTTCTATAAAACTCCAGAAGACGATGTCCACTTTGGTCACCAGGTACTTCGATGACCATCGCCATAGTGATTTTCGTGTTCAATCATCCCGAAAATCCTCAAATAAAGATTTTGAACTAATTTCGTATCAAATTTCTATAAAACTCCAGAAGACGATGTCCTCTTTGGTCACCAGGTACTTCGGTGACCATCGTCATAGTGATTTTCGTGTTCACCCATCCCGAAAACCCCCAAATTAAGAGTTTGAACTAATTTTGTATCGAATTTCTATAAAACTCCAGAAGACGATGTCCACTGTGATCACCAGGTACTTCGATGACATCGCCATAGTAATATTTGTGTTCATTTATCCCGAAAACATCAAATTTACGTATTTGAACTAATTTTGAATCGAATTTCTATAAAACTCCAGAAGACGATGTCCACTTTGGTCACCAGGTACTTCGATGACCATCGCCATAGTGATTTTCGTGTTCAATCATCCCGAAAATCCTCAAATAAAGATTTTGAACTAATTTCGTATCAAATTTCTATAAAACTCCAGAAGACGATGTCCTCTTTGGTCACCAGGTACTTCGGTGACCATCGTCATAGTGATTTTCGTGTTCACCCATCCCGAAAACCCCCAAATTAAGAGTTTGAACTAATTTTGTATCGAATTTCTATAAAACTCCAGAAGACGATGTCCACTGTGATCACCAGGTACTTCGATGACATCGCCATAGTAATATTTGTGTTCATTTATCCCGAAAACATCAAATTTACGTATTTGAACTAATTTTGAATCGAATTTCTATAAAACTCCAGAAGACGATGTCCACTGTGATCACCAGGTACTTCGATGACATCGCCATAGTAATATTTGTGTTCATTTATCCCGAAAACATCAAATTTACGTATTTGAACTAATTTTGAATCGAATTTCTATAAAACTCCAGAAGACGATGTCCACTGTGATCACCAGGTACTTCGATGTCATCGCCATAGTAATATTTGTGTTCATTTATTCCGAAAACATCAAATTTACGTATTTGAACTAATTTTGAATCGAATTTCTATAAAACTCCAGAAGACGATGTCCACTGTGATCACCAGGTACTTCGATGACATCGCCATAGTAATATTTGTGTTCATTTATCCCGAAAACATCAAATTTACGTATTTGAACTAATTTTGAATCGAATTTCTATAAAACTCCAGAAGACGATGTCCACTGTGATCACCAGGTACTTCGATGACATCGCCATAGTAATATTTGTGTTCATTTATCCCGAAAACATCAAATTTACGTATTTGAACTAATTTTGAATCGAATTTCTATAAAACTCCAGAAGACGATGTCCACTGTGATCACCAGGTACTTCGATGACATCGCCATAGTAATATTTGTGTTCATTTATCCCGAAAACATCAAATTTACGTATTTAAACTAATTTTGAATCGAATTTCTATAAAACTCCAGAAGACGATGTCCACTGTGATCACCAGGTACTTCGATGTCATCGCCATAGTAATATTTGTGTTCATTTATCCCGAAAACATCAAATTTACGTATTTAAACTAATTTTGAATCGAATTTCTATAAAACTCCAGAAGACGATGTCCACTGTGATCACCAGGTACTTCGATGACATCGCCATAGTAATATTTGTGTTCATTTATTCCGAAAACATCAAATTTACGTATTTGAACTAATTTTGAATCGAATTTCTATAAAACTCCAGAAGACGATGTCCACTGTGATCACCAGGTACTTCGATGTCATCGCCATAGTAATATTTGTGTTCATTTATCCCGAAAACATCAAATTTACGTATTTGAACTAATTTTGAATCGAATTTCTATAAAACTCCAGAAGACGATGTCCACTTTGGTCACCAGGTACTTCGATGACCATCGCCATAGTGATTTTCGTGTTCAATCATCCCGAAAATCCTCAAATAAAGATTTTGAACTAATTTCGTATCAAATTTCTATAAAACTCCAGAAGACGATGTCCTCTTTGGTCACCAGGTACTTCGGTGACCATCGTCATAGTGATTTTCGTGTTCACCCATCCCGAAAACCCCCAAATTAAGAGTTTGAACTAATTTTGTATCGAATTTCTATAAAACTCCAGAAGACGATGTCCACTGTGATCACCAGGTACTTCGATGACATCGCCATAGTAATATTTGTGTTCATTTATCCCGAAAACATCAAATTTACGTATTTGAACTAATTTTGAATCGAATTTCTATAAAACTCCAGAAGACGATGTCCACTTTGGTCACCAGGTACTTCGATGACCATCGCCATAGTGATTTTCGTGTTCAATCATCCCGAAAATCCTCAAATAAAGATTTTGAACTAATTTCGTATCAAATTTCTATAAAACTCCAGAAGACGATGTCCTCTTTGGTCACCAGGTACTTCGGTGACCATCGTCATAGTGATTTTCGTGTTCACCCATCCCGAAAACCCCCAAATTAAGAGTTTGAACTAATTTTGTATCGAATTTCTATAAAACTCCAGAAGACGATGTCCACTGTGATCACCAGGTACTTCGATGACATCGCCATAGTAATATTTGTGTTCATTTATCCCGAAAACATCAAATTTACGTATTTGAACTAATTTTGAATCGAATTTCTATAAAACTCCAGAAGACGATGTCCTCTTTGGTCACCAGGTACTTCCATGACCATCGTCATAGTGATTTTCGTGTTCAATTATTTCGAAAACCCTCAAATAAAGACTTTGGACTAATTTTGTATCGAATTTCTATAAAACTCCAGAAGAAGATGTCCACTGTGATCACCAGGTACTCCGATGACCATCGCCATAGTGATTTTCGTGTTCAATCATCCCGAAAAGCCTCAAATAAAGACTTTGGACTAATTTTGTATCGAATTTCTATAAAACTCCAGAAGACGATGTCCTCTTTGGTCACCAGGTACTTCCATGACCATCGTCATAGTGATTTTCGTGTTCAATCATCTCGAAAACCCTCAAATCAAGACTTTGGACTAAATTTGTATCAAATTTCTATAAAACTCTAGAAGACGATGTCCTCTTTGGTCACCAAGTACTTCGGTGACCATCACCATAGTTATTTTCGTGTTTAATCATCCCGAAAACCCTCAAATAAAGACTTTGAACTAAATTTGTATCAAATTTCTATAAAACTCCAGAAGACGATGTCCACTGTGATCACCAGGTACTTCGGTGACCATCGCCATAGTGATTTTCGGGTTCAATCATCCCGAAAACTCCCAAATAAAGATTTTGAACTAATTTTGTATCGAATTTCTATAAAAATCCAAAAAAACAATATCCACTATGATCACCAGGTGCTTTGGTGATCATCGCCATAGTTTTATTTGTGTTTACAGACCCCCAACTACAACAAATTCTTTCATCAACCACAGACTATCTAATATGTTTGTATTACGACGACTAAAAAAGCAAAACGATTTAAATTTCTAGTGTAAACATAGATTTACAGTATTAAACTTTCAACATTTCTACGTTTACACAGTAATACAAACTAATATAAAAAATTAATTTGTTGGTATTATTTTTTATTTCCAATTATTTTTTTAAGGATAAACTACAAAACCTTCAAGAAAAATTAGAAATATTAGAAAATTGTCAAAATACAAATAGAAAAAAATTGATAGAAGAAGCTGAACCGAATCTCGTAAAAAACACAGTTAGCTATGAACAATTAGCACAACTCGAAGAAGAATTAATTGTAATTAAAGAACGATTTGCGCAAATTAGTGAAGATAAATTAACCTTAAAACGTGATTTATCGACATTAAAATATCAATACGATTCGCTTTGTAATCGTTTTTATAATAAATTTTTTTGGTATGTTATGCCATTAATTGCTATGGTTATTTATCTTTTGATTAGTGCAATGGTTTCTTGATTTATGGCCGTACTTTTGTTGTTTTTTTATTTTTTTATTGAGTTTCTATTAAAAGTTATTAATGTTTATACGTAATGAATAAAGATTATTTTTTTTTTTGTTTATTGTAAAAAAAATAATCTTCTGTTTGTTTATTGATATGATTTTTGCGTGTTTGTTAAATAAATTCGATTTTCTAAAAAAAAATTATTTTTTTGTGTAAACAGTTTTAAATTTCTAGTGTAAACATGGAAATTTACTCAAAATTTCTATGTTTACACAATAATACAAAAACTAATATTTCAAATGAGTAAGAGAAAACATGAGAGGAAGAAGAAGAGAGAGAGAGAGAAATCATCATGAAAGTGAGAAGAAGAAAGAATGAGTAGTGGAGGGAGAGAGAAAAATAGTGAGAAGGAGGGAGAGAGAGAGTGAAAGAGATCATAAGAGGTGAAAGAGAGGTAGAGGAAAGGATAGTGGGAGGAAGAGAGAGAGAGAGAGAGAAAGTCAAAGAGATCATGAGAGGTAGAGGGAGAGTGTGAAAGAGGATATTATTATTATTTTTTTAAAGAATCTCGTTTTATTATTGATTTTTCGTATATTTGTTAATAATAATAATAATAAAAAAATAATTATAAAATAAAACTGTGTTCATGTATTTATTATATAAATAATAGAAGCTTTTCCACATTTTAACTATATAAATAATAATGTAGGAAATATTGTAAATATTTATATATATATATAAAATAAATAATCAAAAGATTTGTTAAATAATAATATATTTAAAAAAATAGTTAATAATTTGCACACATTTTTATTAGAAAATAGATTCAAAAACAACAAATTTTGATTTTGTATTAATTCAAATTATTGAAAAATATGTTTCTTCAATTCTTTTTTTTTTTTTGGTGAATTTATTAAATTTAAATTATTAATCGTTTCAAATTTCTAGTGTAAACGTGGAAATACACTCATTTCTGTATTAAAATTTCTACGTTTACACAGTAATACAAACTAATTTGAATTAAAATATGAAATTTCAGTCAACGAAGCACTTTTTGCCATTTATTTATTAAAAAATGGAATGTGTGCCATAAGTATTGTATTTAAATATAAAATAAAAAAATTTAGTACAAAATAGTTGATCAAAATTAAATTTTATTAGCAATTGTTTTTTTGTGCTCGTTGGTGTGAATTTTATTATTTAATTGTGATTAACTAACAAATATTAGATCAGATTATTATTATTATATTATTAGTTTAAATGTATATATTTGTATTGATTAAGGTATTTAAAAATAAAATTTTAAATATTTTTGTCGTAGTTTTTATTTTTACGACATTCTATTACTATACAGATATGGTATAACAAGTTTATAACACATTACTTACATTTAAAACCATCAAAACATAAAATTTCATTCATTTTCTCCAAAGTATTGTTTGGTATTACTTACACATAAAAACTACATAAATGACAATCCACACTCTTATTATCACTAATTTGATTAAAAATAAGGTTTTTTAACACAAATACACGAAATTGAGGAACTCAAACAAACTTTTTAACAACTTGACAGATAGAAATTGAACATTTTTGTTTACTGATTCTACCACTCACAGCACGTAAATTATATAAACTGAATTATATACATTAAGATAAACATTCTTACTATTGATATTTGACTAATTTTCGATTAAAAACAGAGTTTTTTTAATACAAAAACGCCAACTTACAACGAGTAAACAATGTTTAAGAGAAATTTGACAGCTCGAGTGGTTGAACTAATTTCAAACAAAGTGGCCTTTAACGTTAGTGGGTTGTACGGTAAAATAATGATTTTAAAGTATATTTAAATAAATTTTAATAGTATTACTATACAGAAATGATATAATAACAAGTTTATTACGTTTTACTTACATTTTAGACCATCAAATACGGAAAAACACTAAAACTTAATTTTATTAACTATCTTCTCCAAAGTATTGTTTAGTATCACGTAGGGCACTAATTACACATATAAACTATTTAAATCACAATAAACACTCTTATTATCACTAATTCGACTAATTTTCGATTAAAAACAAGGATTTTTAACACAAAAACACGAAATTGAGGCACTCAAACAAACTTTTTAACATTTAACAACTTGACAGATAGAAATCGAACATTTTTGTTTACTGATTCTACCACTCACAGCACGTAAATTATATAAACTGAATTATATACACTAAGATAGACATTCGTACTATTGATATTTGACTAATTTTCGATTAAAACAGAGTTTTATAATACAAAAACGCGAAATTACAACGAGTAAACAATGTTTAACAGAAATTTGACAGCTAGAAATTGGTTGAACTAATTTCAAACAAAGTGGCCTTTAACGTTAGTGGTTGTACGGTAAAATAATGATTTTAAAGTATATTTAAACAAATTTTAATAGTATTATTATAGAGAAATGATATAATAACAAGTTTATTACGTTTTACTTAAATTTTAGACCATCAAATACGAAAAAACACACTAAAACTTAACTTTATTAACTATCTTCTCCAAAGGGTTGTTTGGTATTGGTATCACTTATGGCACTAATTACACATATAAACTATTTAAATAACAATAAACACTCTTATTATCACTAATTCGACTAATTTTCGATTAAAAACAGGGTTTTTTAATACAAAAACACGAAATACCAATTTCTAGCTGTCAATTTTGAATAGTCATAAATAATCTTTTGCCGGTAGAGCGCGCCACTTTTTAAAAACACTGATTAACTTTATACGGGTTAAGTTCTATTACTTTTATGTCTAATTTTAATTAAATAAATTAATTAATATTATATAATCAATGTATTTAAATTCAACATTTAAGAATACATGCGCAACTAGTGGCAGAAAAGAGAACTATGATGTAGGTTTATTAATCCTTATATTTATAATTATTGCATAAATACATTAAGTAGATGTATTTCTATTCATATTTAAAAATATATTAAGTAAATGTTACAAAATGATTCATTTCCCATGTTATATATTTTAAAAATGATCAATAGCTGTTTGTTCTACTTAGTAAAAGTCAACGATTTGACATTTATGATTAAACAAACACATGTTTTTATTAGAATGTCTCCTCCCTTTAAGTCATATCCACGAAGACTAGATACCAGGAGTTTAAACGTAATGTTAAAAAAATGGTCTCAATTTAGGGGACAGAACTATTGCCGGTAGAGTGCGCTTGTGTTCCTAAGATTTAATTACAATATTTCAAAAGATAAATGAAAATGCA
The DNA here is from genome assembly GCA_964028335.1 of Altica lythri. Lineage (NCBI taxonomy): Eukaryota > Metazoa > Arthropoda > Insecta > Coleoptera > Chrysomelidae > Altica > Altica lythri. The sequence goes on from OZ034811.1 coordinate 15,527,287, forward strand.
CAAAAATTTTCAAATATTAGTTAAAAACTACACAAATTTATAAATTAATTATTGATGTCCTTGTTTGTTATACGGCTCTGCTACTTGGCAATCGCCAGATAAATTAAACAGATATTATTTTGATGTTACTCACTTTTGGTGCTTTGAATGTACCCACTTTTTTACACTGTCATCTGACTTTCGGCCACTAACACAACCATGAACAGCACAATACTTTCCCATTTCTTTTTATTAATTTTATTACAAGTAATTTTAAATAAATTAATATCATATATTTAATTTAATTTCGTGAAATTTAAATGTCATAAACATCGGTTTGGTTCTTACTGCTCCTCGCGCCACCAGTGGCAAAAAATAGAACTATGATCTGGCCCGATTATTGAGACCAGAAATATTATGAAAAAGCCTATACCGTGTAGACTCCTGGTATCTAGTCTTCGTGGTCATATCTTTAAGTTAACTATACAAATCTTAACCTAACAAAATAATTGGAAATTCCTATTTCTATTCGTAAATGTTATGAAATGATAAATGATTCATTTCCGACCTTCTAAATATAAAATTTTAGAAAAGTATTAATTATGTTATATAAAAAGTTACTATACAATAATTATCCTATTAATAAAAAGTGTTTTTAATTAGTTAAGTGTTTAAGTGTTGTTTATATTTATAAAAAAATAATTTTCTTTGTTTCAAAATGACTGTTACTTATAATGCAGAAGTAGCAACAGTTCGAGGATTAGGATGTTTTTTAAAATTATTAGCAAGGTAAGATTTTATTCGTATTTTTATTATAAATAAACAATTAGTATCATTAATTTGTTTATATATATATACTTAAAGATATGATTTTATCAGATATACGCCAGTAAAAATAGCCGTTTTTAAGGGTCAACTTTGCACTAAATTTCCGATTCAAAATTTTGTTTTTATAAAATATGGGATCACTTACTGAGCATAAAATCACAAAATGCTGACAGATCCAGGTGACGCTAGAGGCGTTATCTTGAAAAAACGTTTTTGGCCAATATCTTGGAAACTAAGCACTTTAGAGCAAAAGTCATAAAGACCATTATTATAGAAAATAAAATTTCGCATCTTTTGTTTTTAGTAAACTTTTTTGTAAAACCTACAGTTTACGATTTATGGCCCATTTAATGAACCGATTTTCGATCGCGGCCAAAAACTCTTGAAATATTAGATTAATCAATAAAATGCATTAATTTATTTTTAAAGATCTGTTTATTCTCTACAACTTTTGTTTTAAACTTTTTTTTTCTAATGTCCATACTTTTTGAGTTATAGGACGTTTAATGAAGAAATGTCGACGCTCGGCGGGTGACGCGGCAGCAAAATATAATTAAGTAAAATAAAAAAATGTTCGTTACTATTGCAGGTAAGGAATTGAACTATTATTTGTTAACTACATAAACAATCGGGATATTTTTTTAATTTATTTGTTGAATTTGTACTATGCGTATCTTGAAATTTTCAACTTTTTGCTCGGTATTCCAACATAAAACGTCCTATAACTCAAAAACTATGGACATTAGAAAAAAAAGTTTAAAACAAAAGTTGTAGAGAATAAACGGATCTTTAAAAATGGATAAATACATTTTGTTGATTAATCTAATCTTTCAAGAGTTATTGGCTGCGATCGAAAAACCGGTTCATTAAGTGGGCCATAAATCGTAAACAGTAAGTTTTACAAAAAAGTTTGCTGGAAACAAAAGATGCAAAATTTTATTTTCTATAATAATGGTCTGTATGACTTTTGCTCTAAAGTGCATAGTTTCCGAGATATCAGCCGAAAACGTTTTTTCAAGATAGCGCCTCTAGCGTCACCTGGATCTGTCAGCATTTTGTGATTTTATACTCAGTAAGTTATCCGAAACCTTATAAAAAAAGAAATTTGGATCGGAAATTTAGTGCAAAGTTAAATGCTATTTTTACTGGCCTAATAAATTCTCATTATTTTTAGTACATATCGTAAATGGAACTAATGTAGGTTTTGTTTTACGGTTATTTTTTTAATAGTTTTTTGTTTAAATTATAATTTACAATTATCCTTGGTTATAATTGGTAATTATTAGCTAAATATTGTTTTTTTAAGTAAATAAACGCTTTGTTTTCGAGATATTTGCACTCGAGTTAATTGAATGCGATTTTTTTCAACTTTCACAACAGCCTTTTACAAATCTGTAAATATCTCAAAAACTATAAACGGTACAAAAATCGTTTTGATGTTTTTGGGAAGTAAATTTAATTTTACACAAAAAAGTATTTAAGAGTTTTTTCAAAAAAACTAATACTTTTCGAGATATACAGGGTCAAACAAAAAGTTTGTAAATATAAATTTGATCTCAGTTTTTCTGTCATAACTTTTAAAGTTTTTAAATAAAATAAGATTTTTTGATGTTTTTTGATGTAGAATTTAATTTTACAGAAAAATGTATTCTTGCAAATTTTCGATAAATCGCTTTGTTTTCGAGATATTTGCACTCGAGTAAATTGACTGCGATTTTTCAACTTTCACAACAGCCTTTTACAAATCTGTACATATCTCAAAAACTATAATCGGTACAAAAATCGTGTTGATGGTTTTGGGAAGTAAATTAAATTTTACACAAAAAAGTATTTTTGAGTTTTTTCAAAAAAACTAATACTTTTCGAGATATACAGGGTCAAACAAAAAGTTTGTAGATATAACTTTCATCTCAGTTTTTCTGTCATAACTTTTAAAGTTTTTAAATAAAATAAGATTTTTTGATGTTTTTTGATGTAGAATTTAATTTTACACAAAAATGTATTCTTGCAAATTTTTGATAAAATGCTTTGTTTTCGAGATATTTGCACTCGAGTAAATTGAATGCGATTTTTTCAACTTTCACAACAGCCTGTTACAAATCTGTAAATATCTCAAAAACTATAAACGGTACAAAAATCGTTTTGATGTTTTTGGGAAGCAAATTAAATTTTACACAAAAAAGTATTTTTGAGTTTTTTTAAAAAAACTAATACTTTTCGAGATATACAGGGTCAAACAAAAAGTTTCGATATTTACAAATTTTTAGAAAATTGGAAAAATTAATCCTATAGAATTTATTGTAACTAAGTATATATGAAACACGATATATATGCCAATTATCGATAATTATAATTGATATACGTCCTTGCTTATAATTACCAATATGTAATTACACATATGCTACATTTCATTTAAATTTAAAAATCTGATCTCATTTTACATATTTTTTTTAATCATTTAACAAATATCGTTTAATAATTAAAAATGACGTAAAAGTAAATATTGATTTTATTGTTATCTCTTTCCTGAACTTGATTTTGTTTATTTAAAGTAATAATTTGTTATAGAGTGGATTTTAAAAGAAATAAAGTAAAAAAAGTTTTCCGCCATTATGAAAAATTGCAATAACTCAAAAAGTAGACGTTTTTTCGAAAATTTGCAAGAATACTTTTTTGTGTAGAATTAAATTTTCTATAAGATATCAAATTTTCATGTTTGTATCCTTTTTGGTTTTCGAGATATTTACAATTTACAAAAATTCCTTAAGAAGCTTCTCCGCCAATTAGAAGTTGGTGCGTGGATATAAAAAGTGTAATAACTCGAAAAGTAAGCGTTTTTTTAAAAATTTGCAAGAATACTTTTTTGTGTAGAATTAGATTTTACATAAAATATCAAATTTTCAAAATTCTATCTTTATTGGTTTACGAGATATTTACGATTTTCAAAAACTCGTAAGAAGCTTCTCCGCAAGCACAAATAGCTGTGTGGAGACTAATACGAAAAAGTGTAATAACTCGAAAACTAAGAGTTTTTTCGAAAATTTGCAAGAATACTTTTTTGTTTAGAATTAGATTTTACATAAAATATCAAATTTTCAAAATTCTATCTTTATTGGTCTACGAGATATTTACGATATTCAAAATCTCGTAAAAAGCTTCTCCGCCAGCACAAATTGGTGTGCGGAGACAAATACGAAAAAAAAGTGTAATAACTCGAAAACTAAGAGCTTTTTCGAAAATTTGCAAGAATACTTTTTTGTGTAGAATTAAATTTTCTATCAAATATCAAATTTAAAATATATGAAAAACTTTTTTTTTTTAATTCCAGATGGCGTGGTAGTCTATACAAATTAGTATGGTTGGATTTAGTATTATTTTTATCAATTTATTACGGTTTAAGTATAATTTATCGATTCGTTTTAGATGATGAACGAAGAGTGTAAGTATAATTAAAATTAATTAACGTAGTTTAATAGATTAATTAAGTAATTAATTTTTTATTATTTTTTTAGGACTTTTGAATCCGTTGTACGATATTGTGATGATTATGCGAATTTAATTCCATTATCTTTTGTATTAGGATTTTATGTGACTGTTGTAATGAATAGGTGGTGGTCACAGTATAGGGCGATCCCTACACCCGATCCGTTAGCGGTTTTTGTTAGCGCTACGGTACATGGACAGGTAAATATTATTTTTAAAATTGGTAATCAAACGGTGAAAACCGCTTTTCGATATCATATCTTATTTTTAGGACGAACGTGGTAGAGTAATGAGACGTACCATAATGAGATATATTTGTTTATGTGTAACAATGGTATTTACAATGATATCACCGAGAGTAAAAAAACGATTTCCAACTTTAGAACATTTCGTTGAAGCAGGTTTATTACAACCGAGCGAAAAAGATATTATGTCAGATTTAAATGCAAAATTCCCAAAATACTCCAAACATTGGTAAGTAAAATCTATCTATCTCAAAAATTATAAAAGATACAAAAATCGTTTTGATGTTTTTAAAAAGTAAATTAAATTTTACACAAAAAAGTATTCTTAAGTTTTTTCGAAAAAACTGATACTTTTCGAGATATACAGGGTCGAACAAAAAGTTTGTAAATATAAATTTGATCTCAGTTTTTCTGTCATAACTTTTAAAGTTTTTAATTAAAATAAGATTTTTTGATGTTTTTTGATGTAGAATTTAATTCTACACAAAAAACTATTCTTGAGTTTTTTCGAAAAAACTGATACTTTTCGAGATGTACAGGATCAAACAAAAATATTGTAAATATAAATTTGATCTCAGTTTTTCTGTCATAACTTTTAAAGTTTTTAATTAAAATGAGATTTTTTGATGTTTTTTAATGTAAAATTTAATTCTACACAAAAAACTATTCTTGAGTTTTTTCAAAAACACTGATACTTTTCAAGATATACAGGGTCAAACAAAAAGTTTGTAAATATAAATTTGATCTCAGTTTTTCTGTCATAACTTTTAAAGTTTTTTATTAAAATAAGATTTTTTAACGTTTTTTGATGTAGAATTTAATTTTACACAAAAATGTATTCTTGCAAATTTTCGATAAAACGCTTTGTTTTTAAAATATTTGTACTCTAGAATATTGAATGCGATTTTTTCAACTTTTAAAACAGCCTTTTACAAATCTGTAAATATCTCAAAAACTATAAATGGTACAAAAATCGTTTTGATGTTTTTAAAAAGTAAATTAAATTTTACACAAAAAAGTATTCTTAAGTTTTTTCGAAAAAACTGATACTTTTCGAGATATACAGGGTCGAACAAAAAGTTTGTAAATATAAATTTGATCTCAGTTTTTCTGTCATAACTTTTAAAGTTTTTAATTAAAATAAGATTTTTTGATGTTTTTTGATGTAGAATTTAATTCTACACAAAAAACTATTCTTGAGTTTTTTCGAAAAAACTGATACTTTTCGAGATGTACAGGATCAAACAAAAATATTGTAAATATAAATTTGATCTCAGTTTTTCTGTCATAACTTTTAAAGTTTTTAATTAAAATGAGATTTTTTGATGTTTTTTAATGTAAAATTTAATTCTACACAAAAAACTATTCTTGAGTTTTTTCAAAAACACTGATACTTTTCAAGATATACAGGGTCAAACAAAAAGTTTGTAAATATAAATTTGATCTCAGTTTTTCTGTCATAACTTTTAAAGTTTTTTATTAAAATAAGATTTTTTAACGTTTTTTGATGTAGAATTTAATTTTACACAAAAATGTATTCTTGCAAATTTTCGATAAAACGCTTTGTTTTTAAAATATTTGTACTCTAGAATATTGAATGCGATTTTTTCAACTTTTAAAACAGCCTTTTACAAATCTGTAAATATCTCAAAAACTATAAATGGTACAAAAATCGTTTTGATGTTTTTAAAAAGTAAATTAAATTTTACACAAAAAAGTATTCCTAAGTTTTTTCGAAAAAACTGATACTTTTCGAGATATACAGGGTCGAACAAAAAGTTTGTAAATATAAATTTGATCTCAGTTTTTCTGTCATAACTTTTAAAGTTTTTAATTAAAATAAGATTTTTTGATGTTTTTTGATGTAGAATTTAATTCTACACAAAAAACTATTCTTGAGTTTTTTCGAAAAAACTGATACTTTTCGAGATGTACAGGATCAAACAAAAATATTGTAAATATAAATTTGATCTCAGTTTTTCTGTCATAACTTTTAAAGTTTTTAATTAAAATGAGATTTTTTGATGTTTTTTAATGTAAAATTTAATTCTACACAAAAAACTATTCTTGAGTTTTTTCAAAAACACTGATACTTTTCAAGATATACAGGGTCAAACAAAAAGTTTGTAAATATAAATTTGATCTCAGTTTTTCTGTCATAACTTTTAAAGTTTTTTATTAAAATAAGATTTTTTAACGTTTTTTGATGTAGAATTTAATTTTACACAAAAATGTATTCTTGCAAATTTTCGATAAAACGCTTTGTTTTTAAAATATTTGTACTCTAGAATATTGAATGCGATTTTTTCAACTTTTAAAACAGCCTTTTACAAATCTGTAAATATCTCAAAAACTATAAATGGTACAAAAATCGTTTTGATGTTTTTAAAAAGTAAATTAAATTTTACACAAAAAAGTATTCTTAAGTTTTTTCGAAAAAACTGATACTTTTCGAGATATACAGGGTCGAACAAAAAGTTTGTAAATATAAATTTGATCTCAGTTTTTCTGTCATAACTTTTAAAGTTTTTAATTAAAATAAGATTTTTTGATGTTTTTTGATGTAGAATTTAATTCTACACAAAAAACTATTCTTGAGTTTTTTCGAAAAAACTGATACTTTTCGAGATGTACAGGATCAAACAAAAATATTGTAAATATAAATTTGATCTCAGTTTTTCTGTCATAACTTTTAAAGTTTTTAATTAAAATGAGATTTTTTGATGTTTTTTAATGTAAAATTTAATTCTACACAAAAAACTATTCTTGAGTTTTTTCAAAAACACTGATACTTTTCAAGATATACAGGGTCAAACAAAAAGTTTGTAAATATAAATTTGATCTCAGTTTTTCTGTCATAACTTTTAAAGTTTTTTATTAAAATAAGATTTTTTAACGTTTTTTGATGTAGAATTTAATTTTACACAAAAATGTATTCTTGCAAATTTTCGATAAAACGCTTTGTTTTTAAAATATTTGTACTCTAGAATATTGAATGCGATTTTTTCAACTTTTAAAACAGCCTTTTACAAATCTGTAAATATCTCAAAAACTATAAATGGTACAAAAATCGTTTTGATGTTTTTAAAAAGTAAATTAAATTTTACACAAAAAAGTATTCTTAAGTTTTTTCGAAAAAACTGATACTTTTCGAGATATACAGGGTCGAACAAAAAGTTTGTAAATATAAATTTGATCTCAGTTTTTCTGTCATAACTTTTAAAGTTTTTAATTAAAATAAGATTTTTTGATGTTTTTTGATGTAGAATTTAATTCTACACAAAAAACTATTCTTGAGTTTTTTCGAAAAAACTGATACTTTTCGAGATGTACAGGATCAAACAAAAATATTGTAAATATAAATTTGATCTCAGTTTTTCTGTCATAACTTTTAAAGTTTTTAATTAAAATGAGATTTTTTGATGTTTTTTGATGTAGAATTTAATTCTACACAAAAAACTATTCTTGAGGTTTTTCGAAAAAACTGATAATTTTCGAGATATACAGGGTCAAACAAAAAGTTTGTAAATATAAATTTGATCTCAGATTTTCTGTCATAACTTTTAAAGTTTTTAATTAAAATAAGATTTTTTAATGTTTTTTGATGTAGAATTTAATTTTACACAAAAAAGTATTCCAGCAAATTTTCGATAAAACGCTTCGTTTTCGAGATATTTGCACTCTGGAAAATTGAATGCGATTTTTTCAACTTTCACAACAGCCTTTTACAAATCTGTAAATATCTTAAAAACTATAAATGGTACAAAAATCGTTATGATGTTTTTGAAAAGTAAATTAAATTTTACACAAAAAAGTATTCCTGAGTTGTTTTGAAAAAACTGATAATTTTCGAGATATACAGGGTCAAACAAAAAGTTTGTAAATATAAATTTGATCTCAGTTTTTCTGTCATAACTTTTAAAGTTTTTAATTAAAATAAGATTGTTTAATGTTTTTTAATGCAGAATTTAATTCTACACAAAAATGTATTCTTGCAAATTTTTGATAAAACGCTTCGTTTTGGAGATATTTGCACTCGAGTAAATTGAATGCGATTTTTTCAACTTTCACAACAGCCTTTTACAAATCTGTAAATATCCCAAAAACTATAAATGGTACAAAAATCGGTTTGATGTTTTTGGAAAGTAAATTAAATTTTACACAAAAAAGTATTCTTGAGTTTTTTCGAAAAAACTGATACTTTTCGAGATATACAGGGTCAAACAAAAAGTTTGTAAATATAAATTTGATCTCAGTTTTTCTGTCATAACTTTTAAAATTTTTAATTAAAATAAGATTTTTTGATGTTTTTTTATGTAGAATTTAATTTTACACAAAAAATTCCTGCAAATTTTCGATAAAACGCTTTGTTTTGGAGATATTTTCACTCTAGTAAATTGAATGCAATTTTTTCAACTTTTACAACAGCCTTTTACAAATATGTAAATATCTCAAAAACTATAAATGGTACAAAAATCGTTTTGATGTTTTTGGGAAGTAAATTAAATTTTACATAAAAAAGTATTTTTGAGTTTTTTCAAAAAAACTAATACTTTTCGAGATATACAGGGTGAAACAAAAAGTTTGTAAATATAAATTTAATCTCAGTTTTTCTGTCATAACTTTTAAAATTTTTAATTAAAATAAGATTTTTTGATGTTTTTTGATGTAGAATTTAATTTTACACAAAAAAGTATTCCAGCAAATTTTCGATAAAACGCTTTGTTTTCGCGATATTTGCACTCTAATAAATTGATTGCAATTTTTTCAACTTTCACAACAGCCTTTTACAAATATGTAAATATCTCAAAAACTATAAATGGTACAAAAATCGTTTTGATGTTTTTGGGAAGTAAATTAAATTTTACATAAAAAAGTATTTTTGAGTTTTTTCAAAAAAACTAATACTTTTCGAGATATACAGGGTGAAACAAAAAGTTTGTAAATATAAATTTAATCTCAGTTTTTCTGTCATAACTTTTAAAATTTTTAATTAAAATAAGATTTTTTGATGTTTTTTGATGTAGAATTTAATTTTACACAAAAAAGTATTCCAGCAAATTTTCGATAAAACGCTTTGTTTTCGCGATATTTGCACTCTAATAAATTGATTGCAATTTTTTCAACTTTCACAACAGCCTTTTACAAATATGTAAATATCTCAAAAACTATAAATGGTACAAAAATCGTTTTGATGTTTTTGGGAAGTAAATTAAATTTTACATAAAAAAGTATTTTTGAGTTTTTTCAAAAAAACTAATACTTTTCGAGATATACAGGGTGAAACAAAAAGTTTGTAAATATAAATTTAATCTCAGTTTTTCTGTCATAACTTTTAAAATTTTTAATTAAAATAAGATTTTTTGATGTTTTTTGATGTAGAATTTAATTTTACACAAAAAAGTATTCCAGCAAATTTTCGATAAAACGCTTTGTTTTCGCGATATTTGCACTCTAATAAATTGATTGCAATTTTTTCAACTTTCACAACAGCCTTTTACAAATATGTAAATATCTCAAAAACTATAAATGGTACAAAAATCGTTTTGATGTTTTTGGGAAGTAAATTAAATTTTACATAAAAAAGTATTTTTGAGTTTTTTCAAAAAAACTAATACTTTTCGAGATATACAGGGTGAAACAAAAAGTTTGTAAATATAAATTTAATCTCAGTTTTTCTGTCATAACTTTTAAAATTTTTAATTAAAATAAGATTTTTTGATGTTTTTTGATGTAGAATTTAATTTTACACAAAAAAGTATTCCAGCAAATTTTCGATAAAACGCTTTGTTTTCGCGATATTTGCACTCTAATAAATTGATTGCAATTTTTTCAACTTTCACAACAGCCTTTTACAAATCTGTAAATATCTCAAAAACTATAAATGTTACAAAAATCGTTTTGATGTTTTTGGAAAGTAAATTAAATTTTACACAAAAAAGTATTCTTGAGTTTTTTCGAAAAAACTGATACTTTTTGAGATATACAGGGTCAAACAAAAAGTTTGTAAATATAAATTTGATCTCAGTTTTTCTGTCATAACTTTTAAAATTTTTAATTAAAATAAGATTTTTTGATGTTTTTTGATGTAGAATTTAATTTTACACAAAAAAGTATTCCAGCAAATTTTCGATAAAACGCTTTGTTTTCGCGATATTTGCACTCTAATAAATTGATTGCAATTTTTTCAACTTTCACAACAGCCTTTTACAAATCTGTAAATATCTTAAAAACTATAAATGTTACAAAAATCGTTTTGATGTTTTTGGAAAGTAAATTAAATTTTACACAAAAAAGTATTCTTGAGTTTTTTCGAAAAAACTGATAATTTTCGAGATATACAGGGTCAAACAAAAAGTTGGTAAATATAAATTTGATCTCAGATTTTCTGTCATAACTTTTAAAGTTTTTAATTAAAATAAGATTTTTTGATGATTTTTTATGTAGAATTTAATTCTACACAAAAATGTATTCTTGCAAATTTTTGATAAAACGCTTCGTTTTCGAGATATTTGCACTCGAGTAAATTGAATGCGATTTTTTCAACTTTCACAACAGCCTCTTACAAATCTGTAAATATCTCAAAAACTATAAACGATACAAAAATCGTTTTGACGTTTTTGGAAAGAAAATAAAATTCTACACAAAAAATTATTTTTGAGTTTTTTCGAAAAAACTTATACTTTTCGAGATATACAGGGTCAAACAAAAAGTTTGTAAATAAATATAAACTGCCAATAAAGAGAAGAAATTGACAATTGACAGTTAATGATAGTGGACAAAATGGCGAATAATTTTTTTTTTTTAGGTTGCCTTTAGTATGGGCTTCAAGTATAGTAACACGTGCTCGAAAAGAAGGAAGAATAAGAGATGATTTTGCTGTAAAAACAATTATTGATGAAATAAATAAATTTAGAGGACAATGCGGTTTATTATTAACGTATGATCATATTAATATTCCTTTAGTATATACACAGGTAAGTAAAAACGTGATATAATCACTTGAAAATCACTTTAGATCACTTGAAAATCACTTTAGATCACTTTAGATCACTTGAAAATCACTTTAGATCACTTAAAATTTGATTTTAGGTAGTGACATTAGCTGTATACAGTTATTTTATAACAAATGTAATGGCTCATCAATGGACAACCAATAACAAATACAAATTCGATTTGTATTTTCCTGTATTTACAACTTTACAATTCTTTTTTTATATTGGATGGTTAAAAGTGGCTGAATCAATGATAAATCCATTTGGTGATGATGATGATGATTTTGAAGTTAATTGGATGGTTGATCGTAATTTACAAGTAAATATTTTATTTGAAATCATTTCAAATCATTTAATAATCAGTTTCAATCACTTCAAATCAGTTGTAATCATTTGTAAACCTTTGTGATCACTTGATTAACGGTTTTCAACACTTCTTAACGGTTTTTTAGGTATCATATTTAATAGTGGACGAAATCCACCATGACCATCCAGAATTGGTAAAAGATCAATATTGGGATGAAGTTTTCCCGCAAGAATTACCTTCTACGGATGCAGCGCGTGCAATTAAAGATTCCCATCCTTTACCATCAACAGCAAATATTGCAAATAGACCACAAGATTGCGAATTGGCTTCAACGAATATTAATTGCGAGATGCAATCTTATACGGGATTGGATGGTGGACCAATTATGTTTTCTGCTAAATCTCGACCGCAATCTTTTAGATCTCGTGGATCGCAAAACTCGCTTATTGCAAAATCTGCACCTGGTAAGGTTACTATTTTGATTATATTTCGAAAACTAAAAATGATATCGAAATGGGGTTTTCATTGTTTGGTGACAAATTTTGAATGCCAACAAATGCGTTTTAAAATTTTAAAAAACTCCCAAAAAATAACTGAATTATTACAATTTTACGTTTTTCCAAATTGGAAAAATCCGACACATATTCATATCTCGAAAACCAAAAATGATATCAAAACGCGGTTTTCACTGTTTGGTGACAAATTTTGAATGCCAACAAATGCGTTTTACAATTTTAAAAAACTCCCAAAAATAACTGAATTATTACAATTTTACGTTTTTCCAAATTGGAAAAATCCGACACATATTCATATCTCGAAAACCAAAAATGATATCAAAACGCGGTTTTCACTGTTTGGTGACAAATTTTGAATGCCAACAAATGCGTTTTACAATTTTAAAAAACTCCCAAAAATAACTGAATTATTACAATTTTACGTTTTTCCAAATTGGAAAAATCCGACACATATTCATATCTCGAAAACCAAAAATGATAACGAAACGCGGTTTTCACTGTTTGGTGACAAATTTTAAATGCCAACAAATGCGTTTTAAAAATTTAAAAAACTCCCAAAAATAACTGAATTATTACAATTTTACGTTTTTCCAAATTGGAAAAATCCGACACATATTCATATCTCGAAAACCAAAAATGATAACGAAACGCGGTTTTCGCTATTTGGTGACAAATTTTGAATGCCAACAAATGCGTTTTAAAATTTTGAAAAACTCCCAAAAATAACTGAATTATTACAATTTTACGTTTTTCCAAATTGGAAAAATCCGACACATATTCATATCTCGAAAACCAAAAATGATATCAAAACGCGGTTTTCACTGTTTGGTGACAAATTTTGAATGCCAACAAATGCGTTTTACAATTTTAAAAAACTCCCAAAAATAACTGAATTATTACAATTTTACGTTTTTCCAAATTGGAAAAATCCGACACATATTCATATCTCGAAAACCAAAAATGATAACGAAACGCGGTTTTCACTGTTTGGTGACAAATTTTAAATGCCAACAAATGCGTTTTAAAAATTTAAAAAACTCCCAAAAATAACTGAATTATTACAATTTTACGTTTTTCCAAATTGGAAAAATCCGACACATATTCATATCTCGAAAACCAAAAATGATATCAAAACGCGGTTTTCACTGTTTGGTGACAAATTTTGAATGCCAACAAATGCGTTTTACAATTTTAAAAAACTCCCAAAAATAACTGAATTATTACAATTTTACGTTTTTCCAAATTGGAAAAATCCGACACATATTCATATCTCGAAAACCAAAAATGATAACGAAACGCGGTTTTCACTGTTTGGTGACAAATTTTGAATGCCAACAAATGCGTTTTAAAATTTTAAAAAACTCCCAAAAATGACTGAATTATTACAATTTTACGTTTTTCCAAATTGGAAAAATCCGACACATATTCATATCTCGAAAACCAAAAATGATATCAAAACGCGGTTTTCACTGTTTGGTGACAAATTTTGAATGCCAACAAATGCGTTTTACAATTTTAAAAAACTCCCAAAAATAACTGAATTATTACAATTTTACGTTTTTCCAAATTGGAAAAATCCGACACATATTCATATCTCGAAAACCAAAAATGATATCAAAACGCAGTTTTCACTGTTTGGTGACAAATTTTGAATGCCAACAAATGCGTTTTAAAATTTTAAAAAAGTCCCAAAAATAACTGAATTATTACAATTTTACGTTTTTCCAAATTGGAAAAATCCGACACATATTCATATCTCGAAAACCAAAAATGATAACGAAACGCGGTTTTCACTGTTTGGTGACAAATTTTGAATGCCAACAAATGCGTTTTAAAATTTTAAAAAAGTTCCAAAAATAACTGAATTATTACAATTTTACGTTTTTCCAAATTGGAAAAATGCGACACATATTCATATCTCGAAAACCAAAAATGATAACGAAACGCGGTTTTCACTGTTTGGTGACAAATTTTAAATGCCAACAAATGCGTTTTAAAAATTTAAAAAACTCCCAAAAATAACTGAATTATTACAATTTTACGTTTTTCCAAATTGGAAAAATCCGACACATATTCATATCTCGAAAACCAAAAATGATAACGAAACGCGGTTTTCACTGTTTGGTGACAAATTTTAAATGCCAACAAATGCGTTTTAAAATTTTAAAAAACTCCCAAAAATAACCGAATTATTACAATTTTATGTTTTTCCAAATTGGAAAAATCCGACACATATTCATATCTCGAAAACCAAAAATGATATCAAAACGCGGTTTTCACTGTTTGGTGACAAATTTTGAATGCCAACAAATGCGTTTTAAAATTTTGAAAAACTCCCAAAAATAACTGAATTATTACAATTTTACGTTTTTCCAAATTGGAAAAATCCAACACATATTCATATCTCGAAAACCAAAAATGATAACGAAACGCGGTTTTCACTGTTTGGTGACAAATTTTGAATGCCAACAAATGCGTTTTAAAATTTTAAAAAACTCCCAAAAATAACTGAATTATTACAATTTTACGTTTTTCCAAATTGGAAAAATCCGACACATTTTCAAATCTCGAAAACCAAAAATGATATTGAAACGCGGTTTTCACTGTTTGGTGACAAATTTTGAATGCCAACAAATGCGTTTTACAATTTTAAAAAACTCCCAAAAATAACTGAATTATTACAATTTTACGTTTTTCCAAATTGGTAAAATCCGACACATATTCATATCTCGAAAACCAAAAATGATATCAAAACGCGGTTTTCGCTGTTTGGTGACAAATTTTGAATGCCAACAAATGCGTTTTAAAATTTTAAAAAACTCCCAAAAATAACTGAATTATTACAATTTTACGTTTTTCCAAATTGGAAAAATCCAACACATATTCATATCTCGAAAACCAAAAATGATAACGAAACGCGGTTTTCACTGTTTGGTGACAAATTTTGAATGCCAACAAATGCGTTTTACAATTTTAAAAAACTCCCAAAAATAACTGAATTATTACAATTTTACGTTTTTCCAAATTGGTAAAATCCGACACATATTCATATCTCGAAAACCAAAAATGATATCAAAACGCGGTTTTCGCTGTTTGGTGACAAATTTTGAATGCCAACAAATGCGTTTTAAAATTTTAAAAAACTCCCAAAAATAACTGAATTATTACAATTTTACGTTTTTCCAATTTGGAAAAATCCGACACATATTCATATCTCGAAAACCAAAAATGATATCAAAACGCGGTTTTCACTGTTTGGTGACAAATTTTGAATGCCAACAAATGCGTTTTAAAATTTTAAAAAACTCCCAAAAATAACTGAATTATTACAATTTTACGTTTTTCCAAATTGGTAAAATCCGACACATATTCATATCTCGAAAACCAAAAATGATATCAAAACGCGGTTTTCGCTGTTTGGTGACAAATTTTGAATGCCAACAAATGCGTTTTACAATTTTAAAAAACTCCCAAAAATAACTGAATTATTACAATTTTACGTTTTTCCAAATTGGAAAAATCCAACACATATTCATATCTCGAAAACCAAAAATGATAACGAAACGCGGTTTTCACTGTTTGGTGACAAATTTTGAATGCCAACAAATGCGTTTTACAATTTTAAAAAACTCCCAAAAATAACTGAATTATTACAATTTTACGTTTTTCCAAATTGGTAAAATCCGACACATATTCATATCTCGAAAACCAAAAATGATATCAAAACGCGGTTTTCGCTGTTTGGTGACAAATTTTGAATGCCAACAAATGCGTTTTAAAATTTTAAAAAACTCCCAAAAATAACTGAATTATTACAATTTTACGTTTTTCCAAATTGGAAAAATCCAACACATATTCATATCTCGAAAACCAAAAATGATAACGAAACGCGGTTTTCACTGTTTGGTGACAAATTTTGAATGCCAACAAATGCGTTTTACAATTTTAAAAAACTCCCAAAAATAACTGAATTATTACAATTTTACGTTTTTCCAAATTGGAAAAATCCGACACATATTCATATCTCGAAAACCAAAAATGATATCAAAACGCGGTTTTCGCTGTTTGGTGACAAATTTTGAATGCCAACAAATGCGTTTTAAAATTTTAAAAAACTCCCAAAAATAACTGAATTATTACAATTTTACGTTTTTCCAAATTGGTAAAATCCGACACATATTCATATCTCGAAAACCAAAAATGATATCAAAACGCGGTTTTCGCTGTTTGGTGACAAATTTTGAATGCCAACAAATGCGTTTTAAAATTTTAAAAAACTCCCAAAAATAACTGAATTATTACAATTTTACGTTTTTCCAATTTGGAAAAATCCGACACATATTCATATCTCGAAAACCAAAAATGATATCAAAACGCGGTTTTCACTGTTTGGTGACAAATTTTGAATGCCAACAAATGCGTTTTAAAATTTTAGAAAACTCCCAAAAATAACTGAATTATTACAATTTTACGTTTTTCCAAATTGGAAAAATCCGACACATATTCATATCTCGAAAACCAAAAATGATATCAAAACGCGGTTTTCACTGTTTGGTGACAAATTTTGAATGCCAACAAATGCGTTTTAAAATTTTAGAAAATTCCCAAAAATAACTGAATTATTACAATTTTACGGTTTTCCAAATTGGAAAAATCCGACACATATTCATATCTCGAAAACCAAAAATGATAACGAAACGCGGTTTTCACTGTTTGGTGACAAATTTTGAATGCCAACAAATGCGTTTTACAATTTTAAAAAACTCCCAAAAATAACTGAATTATTACAATTTTACGTTTTTCCAAATTGGTAAAATCCGACACATATTCATATCTCGAAAACCAAAAATGATATCAAAACGCGGTTTTCGCTGTTTGGTGACAAATTTTGAATGCCAACAAATGCGTTTTAAAATTTTAAAAAACTCCCAAAAATAACTGAATTATTACAATTTTACGTTTTTCCAAATTGGAAAAATCCAACACATATTCATATCTCGAAAACCAAAAATGATAACGAAACGCGGTTTTCACTGTTTGGTGACAAATTTTGAATGCCAACAAATGCGTTTTACAATTTTAAAAAACTCCCAAAAATAACTGAATTATTACAATTTTACGTTTTTCCAAATTGGAAAAATCCGACACATATTCATATCTCGAAAACCAAAAATGATATCAAAACGCGGTTTTCGCTGTTTGGTGACAAATTTTGAATGCCAACAAATGCGTTTTAAAATTTTAAAAAACTCCCAAAAATAACTGAATTATTACAATTTTACGTTTTTCCAAATTGGTAAAATCCGACACATATTCATATCTCGAAAACCAAAAATGATATCAAAACGCGGTTTTCGCTGTTTGGTGACAAATTTTGAATGCCAACAAATGCGTTTTAAAATTTTAAAAAACTCCCAAAAATAACTGAATTATTACAATTTTACGTTTTTCCAATTTGGAAAAATCCGACACATATTCATATCTCGAAAACCAAAAATGATATCAAAACGCGGTTTTCACTGTTTGGTGACAAATTTTGAATGCCAACAAATGCGTTTTAAAATTTTAGAAAACTCCCAAAAATAACTGAATTATTACAATTTTACGTTTTTCCAAATTGGAAAAATCCGACACATATTCATATCTCGAAAACCAAAAATGATATCAAAACGCGGTTTTCACTGTTTGGTGACAAATTTTGAATGCCAACAAATGCGTTTTAAAATTTTAGAAAATTCCCAAAAATAACTGAATTATTACAATTTTACGGTTTTCCAAATTGGAAAAATCCGACACATATTCATATCTCGAAAACCAAAAATGATAACGAAACGCGGTTTTCACTGTTTGGTGACAAATTTTGAATGCCAACAAATGCGTTTTAAAATTTTAAAAAAGTTCCAAAAATAACTGAATTATTACAATTTTACGTTTTTCCAAATTGGAAAAATCCGATACATATTCATATCTCGAAAACCAAAAATGATAACGAAACGCGGTTTTCACTGTTTGGTGACAAATTTTGAATGCCAACAAATGCGTTTTAAAATTTTAGAAAACTCCCAAAAATAACTGAATTATTACAATTTTACGTTTTTCCAAATTGGAAAAATCCGACACATATTCATATCTCGAAAACCAAAAATGATAACGAAACGCGGTTTTCACTATTTGGTGACAAATTTTGAATGCCAACAAATGCGTTTTAAAATTTTAAAAAACTCCCAAAAATAACTGAATTATTACAATTTTACGTTTTTCCAAATTGAAAAAATCCGTCACATATTCATATCTCGAAAACCAAAAATGATAACAAAACGCGGTTTTCACTGTTTGGTGACAAATTTTAAATGCCAACAAATGCGTTTTAAAATTTTAAAAAACTCCCAAAAACAACTGAATTATTACAATTTTACGGTTTTCCAAATTGGAAAAATCCGATACATATTCATATCTCGAAAACCAAAAATGATAACGAAACGCGGTTTTCACTGTTTGGTGACAAATTTTGAATGCCAACAAATGCGTTTTAAAATTTTAGAAAACTCCCAAAAATAACTGAATTATTACAATTTTACGTTTTTCCAAATTGGAAAAATCCGACACATATTCATATCTCGAAAACCAAAAATGATAACGAAACGCGGTTTTCACTATTTGGTGACAAATTTTGAATGCCAACAAATGCGTTTTAAAATTTTAAAAAACTCCCAAAAATAACTGAATTATTACAATTTTACGTTTTTCCAAATTGAAAAAATCCGTCACATATTCATATCTCGAAAACCAAAAATGATAACAAAACGCGGTTTTCACTGTTTGGTGACAAATTTTAAATGCCAACAAATGCGTTTTAAAATTTTAAAAAACTCCCAAAAACAACTGAATTATTACAATTTTACGTTTTTCCAAATTGGAAAAATCCGACACATATTCATATCTCGAAAACCAAAAATGATATCAAAACGCGGTTTTCACTGTTTGATTACAAATTTTAAACACAATCAAAAGCATTTTATAATTTTAAAAAATTGATTTACTTTAACTTTTTTTTTTAGATACAATTACCCGACAAAATTCAGTAACGAACGTTTTGAAACGATTTTTCAGTAAAGAGGACAGCAATAAATGTGATGCAAAAGTCGAATCAAATGAATTGAATAATCTCGTTCCACCTCCAATATCGTATGGGAAAGCTGCTGGAGGAAGTGTTAAAAAAGTCCATGAAGTTATTGAAGAAGTAAGTTAGAATTTTCTAACTCTCAAAAATAAGTGTTTTACCATATTTTTTGTCACTTTTTGTTCGTTGAAATATCTTTTGTAGGTTGATGAACAACAAACAATAACATCTCAACGATCCAATAAAGAATCTCGACCAACCGTAATGAATTTATTTGGTCCACCATCTCCGTCCACTCCGATAGATGTCCCTGTTTCACAATCTTATAGAAATGTGTACGTATTTTTATTTTTTTCGATAATTTTTTTAATTAAAATTAATAAAATTTTAGTCATTCCAATGATTTCAATCCATTTGGACAAATTTCAAGATCCGCTCCTAGCGCCTCTACCGACGATCCCGATAAAGTAAGCATTGGTGGATCTGTAACGGAAGATGATGATGATGATGAATTTAGTCGATTGAAAAAATTACGAGAAGAAGAAAGGCTTAATCGGTAATATTTATTTTTTCTATTTTGTTCTAGTTCTTCATCAATATCATGATTTGAGATATCAATGTTTTGAAAACTAAATAAGATATCGAAAAACGATTTTTTGTGTTTGATTAGGAATTTTGTACTGATTCAAGAGCATTTTGAAATTTTAAAAAATTCCTAAAAATGAGTGAGATATGAAGATTTTTGTTTGTTCTTAGTTCTTCATCAATATCGTGATTTTAAGAAAAATTGAGATATCAATATTTTGAAAACCAAAAAAGATATCAAAAAACGGTTTTCTGTGTTTGATTAGGAATTTTGTACTGATTCAAGAGCGTTTTAAAATTTTAAAAAATTCCTAAAAATGAGTGAGATATGAAGATTTTTGTTTGTTCTTAGTTCTTCATCAATATCGTGATTTAAAGAAAAATTGAGATATCAATATTTTGAAAACCAAAAAAGATATCGAAAAACGGTTTTTTGTGTTTGATTAAGAATTTTGTACTGATTCAAGAGCATTTTGAAATTTTAAAAAATTCCTAAAAATGAGTGAGATATGAAGATTTTTGTTTGTTCTTAGTTCTTCATCAATATCGTGATTTTAAGAAAAATTGAGATATCAATATTTTGAAAACCAAAAAAGATATCAAAAAACGGTTTTTTGTGTTTGATTAGGAATTTTGTACTGATTCAAGAGCATTTTGAAATTTTAAAAAATTCCTAAAAATGAGTGAGATATGAAGATTTTTGTTTGTTCTTAGTTCTTCATCAATATCGTGATTTTAAGAAAAATTGAGATATCAATATTTTGAAAACCAAAAAAGATATCAAAAAACGGTTTTTTGTGTTTGATTAAGAATTTTGTACTGATTCAAGAGCATTTTGAAATTTTAAAAAATTCCTAAAAATGAGTGAGATATGAAGATTTTTGTTTGTTCTTAGTTCTTCATCAATATCGTGATTTTAAGAAAAATTGAGATATCAATATTTTGAAAACCAAAAAAGATATCAAAAAACGGTTTTTTGTGTTTGATTAGGAATTTTGTACTGATTCAAGAGCATTTTGAAATTTTAAAAAATTCCTAAAAATGAGTGAGATATGAAGATTTTTGTTTGTTCTTAGTTCTTCATCAATATCGTGATTTTAAGAAAAATTGAGATATCAATATTTTGAAAACCAAAAAAGATATCAAAAAACGGTTTTTTGTGTTTGATTAAGAATTTTGTACTGATTCAAGAGCATTTTGAAATTTTAAAAAATTCCTAAAAATGAGTGAGATATGAAGATTTTTGTTTGTTCTTAGTTCTTCATCAATATCGTGATTTTAAGAAAAATTGAGATATCAATATTTTGAAAACCAAAAAAGATATCAAAAAACGGTTTTTTGTGTTTGATTAGGAATTTTGTACTGATTCAAGAGCATTTTGAAATTTTAAAAAATTCCTTAAAATGAGTGATATATGAAGATTTTTGTTTTTTCTTAGTTCTTCATCAATATCGTAATTTTAAGAAAAATTGAGATATCAATATTTTGAAAACCAAAAAAGATATCAAAAAACGGTTTTTTGTGTTTGATTAAGAATTTTGTACTGATTCAAGAGCATTTTGAAATTTTAAAAAATTCCTAAAAATGAGTGAGATATGAAGATTTTTGTTTGTTCTTAGTTCTTCATCAATATCGTGATTTTAAGAAAAATTGAGATATCAATATTTTGAAAACCAAAAAAGATATCAAAAAACGGTTTTTTGTGTTTGATTAGGAATTTTGTACTGATTCAAGAGCATTTTGAAATTTTAAAAAATTCCTTAAAATGAGTCAGATATGAAGATTTTTGTTTGTTCTTAGTTCTTCATCAATATCGTGATTTTAAGAAAAATTGAGATATCAATATTTTGAAAACCAAAAAAGATATCAAAAAACGGTTTTTTGTGTTTGATTAGGAATTTTGTACTGATTCAAGAGCATTTTGAAATTTTAAAAAATTCCTTAAAATGAGTCAGATATGAAGATTTTTGTTTGTTCTTAGTTCTTCATCAATATCGTGATTTTAAGAAAAATTGAGATATCAATATTTTGAAAACCAAAAAAGATATCAAAAAACGGTTTTTTGTGTTTGATTAGGAATTTTGTACTGATTCAAGAGCATTTTGAAATTTTAAAAAATTCCTTAAAATGAGTGATATATGAAGATTTTTGTTTTTTCTTAGTTCTTCATCAATATCGTAATTTTAAGAAAAATTGAGATATCAATATTTTGAAAACCAAAAAAGATATCAAAAAACGGTTTTCTGTGTTTGATTAGGAATTTTGTACTGATTCAAGAGCATTTTGAAATTTTAAAAAATTCCTAAAAATAAGTGAGATATGAAGATTTTTGTTTGTTCTTAGTTCTTCATCAATATCGTGATTTTAAGAAAAATTGAGATATCAATATTTTGAAAACCAAAAAAGATATCAAAAAACGGTTTTCTGTGTTTGATTAGGAATTTTGTACTGATTCAAGAGCATTTTGAAATTTTAAAAAATTCCTAAAAATGAGTGAGATATGAAGATTTTTGTTTTTTCTTAGTTCTTCATCAATATCGTGATTTTAAGAAAAATTGAGATATCAATATTTTGAAAACCAAAAAAGATATCAAAAAACGGTTTTTTGTGTTTGATTAGGAATTTTGTATTGATTCAAGAGCATTTTGAAATTTTAAAAAATTCCTTAAAATGAGTGATATATGAAGATTTTTGTTTTTTCTTAGTTCTTCATCAATATCGTGATTTTAAGAAAAATTGAGATATCAATATTTTGAAAACCAAAAAAGATATCGAAAAACGATTTTTTGTGTTTGATTAGGAATTTTGTACTGATTCAAGAGCATTTTGAAATTTTCAAAAATTCCTAAAAATGAGTGAGATATGAAGATTTTTGTTTGTTCTTAGTTCTTCATCAATATCGTGATTTTAAGAAAAATTGAGATATCAATATTTTGAAAACCAAAAAAGATATCAAAAAACGGTTTTTTGTGTTTGATTAGGAATTTTGTACAGATTCAAGAGCATTTTAAAATTTTAAAAAATTCCTAAAAATGAATGAGATATGAAGATTTTTGTTATATCATCATCTGTCAAAGATCGTGATATTGGGAAAAATTGAGATATCGCTAACTTCTAACGCCATCTATTGAAGTAGATTTAGTATTACTGTGTCGGTAAAGCAGTTAGTTCCTCCTAATTAAAAATAAAACCTTTTTTTTTTCAACAGATTTAAATCAAGTATATCTCGATCTTTAAATACTCGTCCGGAAGAATTGGAAATATTTTTATTGAGGGAATCTTCAGATGTACCTGCTTCACCAGATGCTTTACTATAATAATAATATAATTAGTAACAAATTTTATCCATACAAACATTCTCATATATATGTGATAAGCTTATTTGTTTAAATTTTAAAAAAATTGACAATATTAGATAATTAAGCGCAAATTTTAATTAAACATTCCTTTTAATTAACCAATTAATAATAAATAAATGTATATATGAGGTTGGTTTCTATAATAAGACGATAAGTACTTAAAAACAATTAGCTTTATTATTTTAATTTCCACTTGTAAGATATTTATATTATTTTAAAATGTAATAAGAATATAATTAAAATTTTATTCTTAACTTTTAAAATTGTTCATATATTTCAATAAATGATCGAATTTATAAGTCTTTCTAAGTTAAATCTGGCAACTACGCTTCATTCCTACCGCGTATTGGTCTACTTGCACATACGTCAAATGACGTCGCTGCCAACGAACTGCAAATCCAGGTATAGTATTGTTTTTTATTTACTAATTACAGTTAATTAAAATCATTATTGTGTGATTAGAATTGATTGTATACTGATAGAAATAATTATTTATTAAGTAATCATAATGTTTATTTACTTATTCAAAAGTGTTCCAAATCATTATTTATTGATTAAAATGATTTTTAAACTAAAAGTTAC